>OVBW01000291.1:11894-26626 GCA_900406355.1 Erysimum pusillum | reverse complement strand
ATATTCTCTTCTCACGATTGTTAATAATATAACACAATTCAATATCTTATATGGTATCAGAGCATTACGACTCCTAAAAACCTAAATTTTTCTTTTAGCCGCCATCTCAAATTTCTTTCTCAAATGTCGACTCCTGCAAACAATCTCACCACTGCTGAGGCCATCACCCTCACCTCCAACACCATCCTTCATGTCAACCTCTCAAGTGTCACCAAACTCACAAGCACCTCCTACCTCATGTGGAGTCTCCAAGTCCAAGCTATCCTTGATGGTTATGACCTTGCTGGTCATCTCGATGGCTCGCGATCTGCTCCATCTCCTACACTGACTGTGAACAATACTGCTTCCGAGAATCCAGCCTTTGCTCGCTGGCGCCGCCAAGACAAACTGATCTACGGTGCTCTCATTGGTACGCTTTCTCCTGCTGTCCAGCCAATGGTTTCCCGCACCACCACTGCTCGTGAAATTTGGGAGAAGCTGGCCTCTACCTATGCTAAGCCCAGCCGTGGACACGTCAAACAGTTAAAAGATCAACTCAAGAACTTCACCAAAGGAACCAAGACCATTGATGAGTATATTCAAGCTGTCACCGCAAAATTTGACCAACTTGCACTCTTGGGCAAACCACTTGATCATGAAGATCAAGTTGAGTTAATCCTTGAAGGTCTTCCAGAAGATTACAAGCCCGTCATTGACCAGATTGCTGCTAAGGATACGACACCAACTCTCACCGACGTCCACGAGCGCTTACTCAATCAGGAGTCTAAACTTCTTGCTTCGGGTGCAAGTCTGCCTACGGTGGTCCCTGCCTCTGCCAACATGGTCCAACAACGACAGCAAAACACAAACAGAGGATACACCAACAGTTACAACAACAAGCGCCAGAATAACAACTATGGTAACAATTCGTATTCTCAAGCACAACAATTTGTGGCTCGACATGAGCAACGTCCCTACAAGCCTTATTTGGGCAAATGCCAAATCTGTCACACTCAGGGACATAGCGCCAAACGCTGCCCTCAGTTTCAAGCACTCACATCGCCGATGACCTCACCACAAACCAATCCGTTCAGACCATGGCAGCCTCGTGCCAATGTTGCTATTGGATCTCCATACAACGCTACCAATTGGCTACTCGATTCTGGAGCTACACATCATATCACATCAGATTTAAATAACTTGGCTCTTCATCAGCCCTACCAAGGCAATGACGATGTACTCATTGGCGATGGTTCTGGCCTAGCAATCACTCACACTGGTTCCACAACTCTTCCTTCACATACTCGTGATTTACAATTAAAGAATGTTTTGTGTGTTCCGAATATTGCTAAAAATCTTATATCCGTGTATCGGCTCTGCAATGCTAACCAAGTGTCCGTTGAATTTTTCCCGGCTTCGTTTCAGGTGAAGGAACTCAGCACGGGGGTCCCATTGCTCCAAGGCAAGACTAAGGATGAGTTGTATGAGTGGCCGGTGTCGTTGTCTCAGACTACAGCTATGGCAACTTTCTCTGGTCCAAAACCGTCTCTTAATTCGTGGCATTCAAGGCTCGGACATCCATCTTTACCAATCTTAAATTCTATTGTTTCAGCTTTCTCTCTTCCTGTTTCTTTGTCTTCACAAAAACACTTTTCGTGTTCCGAATGTCTTCTTAATAAGAGCCACAAATTACCCTTTTCACAAACATCAATTACTTCTACTCGTCCCTTAGAATATATATTCACTGATGTCTGGTCCTCTCCTCTCATATCTGTTGATGGTTTCAAGTACTATTTGGTGTTGGTTGATCACTATTCCCGCTACACTTGGTTATATCCACTTCGTCAAAAGTCTCAGGTGAAGGAAGTTTTTGTTGCTTTTAAACAACTTGTGGAGAACAAATTACAAACAAAAGTTGGCACCTTATTCTCGGATAACGGAGGGGAATTCATCGCCTTACGCAGCTTCTTGACAGAAAACGGGATAACACATCTTACATCACCTCCGCATACTCCTGAACACAATGGTGTTTCGGAGCGGAAGCATAGACATATTGTTGAAACGGGGCTTACTCTTCTCTCCACTGCGAATATGCCGAAAAGTTACTGGCCATTCGCGTTTGCAACAGCGGTGTACCTCATCAATCGACTTCCTTCTCCTGTTACTGCCATGGAACCTCCATATCAAAAGCTGTTTGGAACAGCTCCGAATTACGAGAAATTACGGGTATTCGGCTGCCTATGCTTCCCCTGGCTAAGACCCTACAACCACAACAAACTTGATGATCGATCGCAAAGGTGTGTCTTCCTTGGATATTCACCAACACAAAGTGCATATTACTGTCTCCACACACCATCAGGAAAAATATACACATCTCGCCATGTTCAGTTTGAGGAGAATGTGTTTCCTTTCTCTTCTTCACACGAGAAAACGGCAAGCAATGACGAATCAGAACCAGCAAATTCCTCACCTGCTTTTACAGAAATTCAGATACCTGCAGCTACAACATTGGGACCCCCTTGCGAGAGTCTTCACCAACCACCGCCAGCTCCGACGCCACCTCCGGCACCGGAACCAGTCTCGCCGACGTCTCCAGGGCAATCGCCGTCTTCTGCTCAGGTATCACCTTCTCTCTCTAACAGTCTCGACACTTCTTCTTCTCACCCTGAGCCCACTGCTCATTCTGAAAATGGGCCTGCAACCTTGGCCCAGCAAAACCAAATATTAACTGAGCCCACTGCTCCACTTCTTCATGGGTCGAAACCCACGACCCAGCCTACAACCACAGAACAAATACGATCTTCTTCCTCACCGAGCCACTCCCAACAACCGATTAAACCACCTCCACAAATTCAAAATCAAAACAATGAGCCACCACAAAACAACCACAAAATGCAAACTAGAGCCAAAAACAATATTACTAAACCGAAGCAGAAGTTCTCACTCACAGTTACAGCACCAACAATTCATCAAGAACCACGCGCAGTCCAACAAGCACTCAAAGACGAATTATGGCGACGAGCAATGTCACAGGAATTCGATGCTCAAACGAAGAACCATTCATGGGATCTAGAACCTCCGAGACCTAATCAGAATGTTATTGGATGCAGATGGATTTTTACAATCAAATATCTTCCCAATGGTGATCTTGAACGCTACAAAGCGCGACTCGTAGCGAAAGGTTTTACACAACAATATGGGATTGATTATTCAGAGACTTTCAGCCCTGTCATCAAGTCCACAACAATACGAATTGTCTTGGAAGTTGCAGTCACGAAATCATGGCCGATTAAACAACTTGACGTCAACAATGCGTTTCTTCAAGGCGAGTTAACCGAAACGGTCTATATGATGCAACCTCCTGGCTTCGTTGATAAGGATAGGCCTAATCACGTCTGTAGACTCCGAAAACCGATTTACGGCCTCAAACAAGCTCCCCGATCATGGTATCTCTCTCTCAAACGCCATCTTTTAGATAATGGGTTCGTAAATTCTTTGGCTGATGCTTCGTTATTTGTCAAAGTCTCGGGTTCTAACATCATCTACGTTCTTGTTTACGTTGATGATATTATCGTCACGGGAAACAATCCGATGTTTGTCAACAATGTTCTCACATCCTTTGCTGAGAGGTTTTCAATTAAGGATCCCGTTGACCTCCATTATTTCCTTGGTATCGAAGCACAACGAACAGCAAATGGACTCCATCTTATGCAGCGCAAATACATCAGGGATCTCTTAACAAGAAACAACATGGCTGACGCCAAACCTGTAGCAACTCCTTTAACTGCGTCATCGCAGCTTACTCTCCACAGTGGCACACGGCTTGATGATTGCACGCAATACCGCTCTGTTGTTGGCAGCCTCCAGTATTTAGCATTTACGCGTCCAGATATATCTTATGCTGTCAACCGTCTCTCGCAGTTCATGCATAGTCCCACAACGGAACACTGGCAAGCGGCGAAACATGTGCTACGATACCTTGCTGGAACAGTTGATCATGGTATCTTCCTCTACAAAAACTCACCAATGACTCTCCATGCTTTCTCTGATGCGGACTGGGCAGGTGACACCGATGATTATGTCTCTACAAATGCTTATGTGATATATCTTGGTCGCAACCCGATATCTTGGTCGTCGAAGAAGCAGAAAGGTGTGGCTAGATCCTCTACGGAAGCTGAGTATCGTTCGGTTGCAAATACGGCGTCGGAGGTCACATGGATTTGCTCATTACTCACTGAGATTGGAGTCAACTTAGCTACACCACCGGTTATTTATTGTGACAACATTGGTGCAACGTATCTATGTGCAAACCCGGTATTTCACTCTCGTATGAAACACATCGCGCTCGACTATCACTTCATTAGAAATCTGATCCAAACAGGAGTGCTTCGTGTCTCTCATGTCTCCACACATGATCAACTTGCCGACGCATTGACCAAAGCTTTGCCACGGACACGGTTCAGAAATGCATGCTCCAAGATTGGTGTGACAAGAGTCCCTCCATCTTGAGGGGGCATATTAGAGATCAATCATACACATGATTGATTCTTAGAGATCAATCATACACATGATTGATTCATCATATATTCTATTTATGTAAAGTTCTTTATTGTGTAGAATACCCTAGAAACATATCCCTGTATATATATTCTCTTCTCACGATTGTTAATAATATAACACAATTCAATATCTTATAATCACTTCTGTTGGATGGAGGTTTACGATACAAAGACTCAAACTTGGGAGCTTGTGGTGAGTCCTCTCGCGGAGAGATGTACAAGTCATATATACAAGAATGTAGTGATTGAAGGAAAAATCTACTTCTTTGGGTATGATGTTCTGGCTTATAAAGGTGTGGCTTACAAGCCAAAAGAAGATAAATGGATACCGATTAGAGAGAATCTGAATTTTGGTTTAGGATGGGATTGGAATTCTCATTGTGTGGTAGATAATGTAATGTATTGTTATCTTTGGTCACGTGGAATCCGATGGTATGACTCTAAGGTAAGAGACTGGATTAAATTGAAGGGTCTTGAAGGATTGCCTAAGTTTACTAGTTATAGTACTGTTAAATTAGCGGCCTGTGGTGGTAAGGTTGTTGTTTTGTGGGACAAGTATGTGCGTGCTAGTGGGTATAAGGATAAGATGATTTGGTGTGCAGAGATTTCACTTGAAATGCACGACAGTGGAGAGATTTGTGGGAAAGTCGAGTGGTTTGATGCGGTTCTTACAGTCCCTAAGTCATATAAATTTGTGAGTGCTCTTTCTGCTACTGTTTGATGAATGCCATATGAGGTAGACTTGAATGTGGTGAATCTTTTAGTGATTTGTCGGTATTATATATCATTTTGTTGGATGATTGTGTCTTGTGTTTTTAGCTGAATGCTATAAACATAATTTTGCTTGTAAATCCTTTGATGGTCAGCTTATTTTGTGCTGGTTTAATGTCTATGAAACGCTGTTCCGGTTAAATAGAAAGTTTCACTACTTTGATGGGAAGAAACAAAACTAGATATACATTTGATTGAGGAGTGTTTGGTCGTCTTGTTTACACATTTGATCAAACAAAGTGTATTTTTACTATTTTTTCTTTTGTTGTCTAGAAAGCTCTGAACTTGTTCAAAGTCCTGATGATGAATAATATTCAGTTAGAGCTCAACAAAACTAACAAACTCCAATGCACACACGAGAACAGGAACAGAAAGCCACTTTATACCTGAGCTTTGTTGTAATATCTGAACGAATGGAGTAAACTAGTCACAAAACATATAGGCCAAAATTGTGGAAAGCCATAGAACATGGAAGGTAAAAAAATCCATACTCTTCAAGGAAACTCTTACGCTGGCTTTATAACTGCGTCTCGACCGGTTGAAACAACTAAATTGGTGGTGCATCAATATGAGTTTCTTTAGTGGCTCTGTCTAGAAGGAAAGCATGTGGTGAAATTAGTAACAAGGATACATAAAGAACAAAGAGGAAAAGCTGAAGATATTGACATTGTTTTGGCTTGCATGTAGAATGATTAGAAGCTTATTTTGTGACTTGTCTCTTTGATAAACTCTTTGTAAATGTGTAAAGGCGAGGCAAATGTTTTATTTGATGGAAAGCAATGGTAAGGGCGGCGTGGCATAGCATTGTTTTGACTTATGCAATGGGATATGTGCTCCACAATGAGTTGGAACATAGCAACGAAGGCTGCAGTCTAAGTTCTCTTGAGTGCCCAAGAGCTACAAAATGCATTAAAAGATCACACTTTCCCTCGTTTGTTCTACCACGATGGTTGAATCAGATCCCAGTGATAAGGTTATTGCTTACACGCCAAAAGAAGATAGATGGGGAGCTATAGGAGAGCATCAGAGTATGGATTTAGGATTGGTTTTTGGCGGTTTTTTGGGACAAGTATTTCCCTTCTAGGCGCTATAAGAGTCATACGATTTCGTGTGCGGTGATTTCCCTTGAAAGATGCAAAAATCAGTATATTCGGGGAAAGACCGAGTGGTTTGATGATATATTTAGGGTCCCTAGCTCTTATAACTTTGTGGGTGCTCTTTCTGCTACTCTTTGATGAATGCCATATGAGAGATTTAAATGTGGTGATTCTTTAGTGGTTTATGGATATCATATCACTTTTTGGATGATTAATGTGTCTTGCGTTTCTTTAGACATCATTTCGTTTGTAAACTTTTGATGATTAGTTTATTTTGTTCTGCTTGAAGACCATATATTTTTTTTTCTTTGTAAAGATTTAAAAGAAGACAAAGTGATCAAACAAAGATTAATTTAACTTTTTTCAGTTATATAGCAGTCCTTTCTTGTCTAGAAATCTCTGAACTTATTCAAAGGTCCGATGATGAATGATTTTGCAGTTAGAGCTTAACAAAAATAACAAACTCTAATCACATAAAGACATGATTAAAGCATAGATTAACCATGAAGCTTCTTGGACTCGCCTTATTTCTTCTATTAGCTGCGGTAACTTGTAAAGCTGAAGAGAGTACTTGTGAAGAAACCAAACCATTCACATGTAACCAAACTGATCGTTTAAACAGAAGCCTTTTCGATGATGATTTCATCTTCTGCTTACCAGGCATGTAACAATTAATATTATATTGTCCCAACGTATAAAACCATTCAGAAACACTAAAATTCAACGTTGCATGGTTGTTTCTCGTGTCGTTTCAGATCGAAGGTAGCAAAGGTCGCGAACTTAACGTTTGGGATGGCTTCACTCATCGATATCCAGGTTTGTCGTTTGCATGGTTGATATCAGCATATATATATATATATATATATATATATACGTTATACCTCTTTATAAATTCGTAGAATCGTATAGTAATGTCTTTGTACGCTATCAGAGAAAGGAGGACCTGATTTGGAGGACGGAGACACTACTTGTGGATCATATGAGCATTGGCAGGTTAATTCCTCTACATATAATGTTCAAACTAATATACTCACTTAATTTTTTATCAACTAAGTATGGATTTACATGCGATTGTATATATATTTTGCAACTACAGAAAGATATAGACGTAATGGCCGAACTCGGGGTTCACGGCTATAGATTCTCCCTTGCATGGTCAAGAATCATTCCGAGTATGTACATTGATCCATGCATACATATATATATATATATACATTTATTTATGATTTGTGAAATTTAAATTCATAAAAGTTTTAATGTAAAGAGCTATGTTTTCATTGGAATTTCATATGTACAATTTTAGTTGGATTTTTAATTTTAGAACAAATAATAGGTGACATAAATACATATACTTTATTAAATAATAAAATCACGAATGACTATCCCAAAATATTTTATTTATTCGAATTTGATCGCTGGAAAAAAAAAAAAATAGTTGCTTTTCAAGCCCATATCCAATATATGCAGTAAATATCATTAATTGATTTCATTAAACGACAACTTAGTTTCCAATATACACAGTAGAGTTATTAGGGGTGGGCATTTACCGAACTGATCCGAACCGAACCAACCAAATCCAAACCGAACCATAATTGACACTCAAACCATTTGGTTATGTTTATTTTCAATCTGAACCGATAACCCAATGTGTTTATTTAAAATTTGAAGAACCCTAAAAATCTCAATTATCCAAATCAATTGGAGAGGCATGTTTATACATAAAACGAAAAGTACAGGTTGGTTTATGAAGAAAAAATTAGTTTAGGTAGTTTTATGAAGAGCCGAAAAGTTTGGATATGAAAGATGAGAAAGCGATAAGTACAAGTAGGTTTATAAAGACAACGCTATCAAATAATATTATAAATATTAAATAAGTAATCTTTTACCCACATTGCACTTGATTTTGTCATATTTCATATATTTTTTTAAATAAATCAATTTATTAGATTAAATTAATTTAATTATCTTTAATTCTTATTATTTTAAAGAGTAAAAACGTCGAAGATTACGGTCACGACCTCAAGAAACAAAAACAAAATTGGTTGAACACAAACCACAAAAAACCAAACCGAAATAAAACCAAACCAAACCGAAACAAACCGAACACAAATCAAACCAAACTAATTTTAGTTTGGTTTGGTTAGAGTTTTATATAAACCGAACTAACCGAACCGAATCGAACCCGAACCAAACCCGAAACTAAACCGAAATGCCCACACCTAGTTAAAATACAATAAAGCATCTTTTGCCAAGGAGGCAAGGAGTCTACATCTGAACTAAGAGAGCGAGAAATAAAGTGAAATGTAGCCCTGAGGATTTGGTTTTCTCGGTTTGTTCGGTTGTTTCGGGTAATGGAAAATGTTACCGAATTAAACCGAAATTGAATTCGGTTCGGTTCATTCAGAAATCGGTTTGTTCGGTGCATTTTTGGTTGTTATTATATATTCCGAAATGAACCGAAATCACAAAAAAAAATTTGGTATATTCGGTTCGATTTTCGGTTTCGGTTATTTGTTAATTTGATTAAAATTATTTGTTTATGATCTAACAAAACCCATGTGGCTTATGAAAATCGAAGCCCAACGTATTGAAAAAAGAAAATTCAAACAATTAAGTCCAACTAATTAAAAACAAATTCTCAAACCCAAATTTTTAGGTTTTTTCTACACTTTCGATATTTGCTAATCGACGCCGTATTCTTCAACGTTTTCTTCAATGCTTATCAATGGCGGATCTGAGCTATCGGACGTTGTATTTGTTTGTGATGCTACTCGGATCAAGCAGTGAATCTTCGAGAACAAACGTGTTGAGAGTGGTTCGGTTAATAGCCAACATCACGCTGTCGGGAAATGTGTTCTAGTTAGCAACTCTTTGATCTGTCGGGAAATGTTTTGATCTATCGCAGAGATGAAGCCTCTCGGAATTTGATCTGTCCCAGAGATGAAGCTAGCAACTCTTTTTCGAAGAAGGCATAAATCGGAACAGTGCAAGATATTTTCGCTAGAGTTTCAAAGAAAAATTTCAAGTTTGACCAAGCAAATTTGGGTTAGTGAAATCTCAAAATTTGTTATCCAGTTTCGTGTATCTTCCTTTTGTTAGAAACTACATAGTAGTTTATAATATATATATATATATATATATATATAGTATAAAAGACTTGAAACCTTGGAACAACTTGAGTGATATGGAGACTGCATTTAGGACACCAGTAAGTTGGTTTCTTTTGCTTAGAGAAACCCTTTATCCTTCTTCTTTTTGCTAAAAACAAAAATCCAATATACAAAGAATAAAAAATCTTAAATTGAATCTTCATATTTGAAAGTTATAACTTCTCTTTTTAAAGATTTGTTTTTATTGGTTAATTACATTTATTGTTAAAATCTATTTTAAGAAATCATAATTAATGAAAACCACTATCTATATTATTCTTTTTAAAGTACATTTTAAAAAGTAGCCATTGATTTCAAAAGAATTTCAAAGTATGCCATTAAAAGAATTTCACATTAATTATAAAATCAGAAAATATCCATATAATCTTCCACAATTAATATTAATATTATAGATATTTAGAAGATTCTGTTTACATTCAGTTTAATTTAGATACTTAATTTTAAAATTACTTAAATTTCTGATTTTATCATAATTATCTTTATATATTTTAAAATTAAAGTAAAATAAAATTATTTTACACATTTTCTTTTTATAATTTAAAATTTATTTAAATTTTAAATACTTTCTTGTAATTATCTTTTTATATATTCAAAATTATTAAAAAAAATATATATTTTCTGACAATGTTTATTCCAATATATCAAATATATTATCAATTTTGTTCATCTATAAATAACCACAGATCATAGGATAATTTCACGACTAAACAAATACGAAAAATATAGCAACATGTAATATCATCCGTCTTTACTTCTTCACATAACAGTTTAGAAAGCCCTATGGCCGAGGGGTGAGGAACATATCTTCTTTGGAGTGAACCTAATTCGGGTTGGATTGTCTCCGCTTTTTGTTGTCCGCTTTTTTGCTTGGTTTTGTCTTCCCACCGCTTCCAGACGCCTCAGAGTCTCTGACTTGGTTGTCCGCTTTTTTGCTTGGTTTTGTCTTCTGGCCACTTCGAGGCGCCTCAATGTCTTTGACTTGGGGCACAACACTAAATCTGCGAGCTTGACAAGTGGAGTAGCAGTCACCCCACATGATTGTTTTGTAGGTGAACAATCATGTGGGGCTTTCTAAACTGTCATGATTGTTCTTCTCTCTTGCACAACTCTTATAACAACCTACAAAACAATCATGTGGGGTGACTGCTACTCCACTTGTCAAGCTCGCAGATTCAGTGTTGTGCCCCAAGTCAGAGACACTAAGGCGCCTGGAAGCGGCCAGAAGACAAAACCAAGCAAAAAAGCAGACAACCAAGTCAGAGACTCTGAGGCGCCTGAAAGCGACGGGAAGAAAAAACCAAGCAAAAAAGCGGACAGGAAAAAGAGGAGACAATCCAACACGAATTAGGTTCACTCCAAAGAAGATCTGTTCCTAACCCTTGGGGCTTTCTAAACTGTTATGTGAAGAATAATTCAAGCGAAGACATGATGTTACATGTTGCTATGTTTTTCGTATTTATTTAGTCTTTAAAATATCCTATGATCTGTGATTGTTTATAGATGAACAAAATTGATAATATATTTGATATTGGAATAAACATATAGGGGGTGATTGGTACCAGACTTTCAGGGCTTTACACCTATTCTAAAGTTCTAACAGTTTTTATTTTTCCAATCAGGCTTTTTTTACTTTTTTGGTTTTTAAAGTTCTCACCGTCCCTTTTTATTTTTTTCTTCTTTGATTCTACTTTTTTTCTAAAGCCACAAAATGACGTCTTTAGAATAACAAATATAACTTTTTTTTTTATTTATTCTCTCCTCAATAATTAAAAACTCTCTATAAATAAATATATATATATTATCAACTAAATTTGTTGATAAATTATTATTTTTATTTTTTGTCTCTTTTTTTTAAGATCCATTTCTCCTTTTTTTTTTTTGGGTAAAAATATCTATTTGACAGCTTTGGTTACCAATTAGACTTTAACAGCGAAAGTCTCTAAAGCGAAAGTTTATAAAGCCAAATTCTCTACAGTCTCTAAAGTAAAAATCTTTAAAGCTAAAGTGGTTACCAATTAGACTTTAACAGCTAAAGTCTCTAAAGCGAAAATTTATAAAGCCAAATTCTCTACAGTCTCTAAAGCAAAAGTCTTTAAAGCGAAAGTCTCTCCAACCAATCGGCCCCATTATAAAATTGATAATATCTTATTGCTATCTCTGGTTCTAGAATCTAGACATGGTTTTTTTTTCTCTATAAGGTATGATTAGTTACAAGTCTTACTTTGAATCGTTCCCAGAGATGAAGCTAGCAACTCTTCTTCGAAGAAGGCATAAATCGGAACAGTGCAAGATATTTTCGCTAGAGTTTCAGAGAAAAATTTCAAGTTTCACCAAGCAAATTTGGGTTAGTGAAATATCCAGTTTCGTGTATCTTCCTTTTGTTAGAAACTACAGAGTAATTTATAATATATATAAAAAATAGTATAAAAGACTTTAAACCTTGGAACAACTTGAGTGATATGGAGACTGCATTTAGGACACCAGTAAGTTGGTTTCTTTTGCTTAGAGAAACCCCTTTATCCTTGTTTTTGCTAAATTCAACCTTTTTACTACACTTTTTACATCTCACATGGGATAGATAGACAAAAATGTACAAATGATATTGCACTTTTGAACCTGCAAAATAGGTGAAAACGTTTCTTAAATTGTTTAAGCATAATATATGGTTGTAATGTACAAATAAAAGAGATTAGCCAAAACCTCAGTAAAGTCTTCCAAGCAAGTAATTGTCTTCTTAGGGAACTCGTTAAAGTAGGCTTTATTTTTAACAATCATCTCCATTTTTGGCTTTGACATGGAGATGGTAAGTCCAAGTCCATCATTTGGCAAACTGTAAAGACAATAATTTAAGATATAAT
Source organism: Erysimum pusillum (assembly GCA_900406355.1). NCBI lineage: Eukaryota > Viridiplantae > Streptophyta > Magnoliopsida > Brassicales > Brassicaceae > Erysimum > Erysimum pusillum. The sequence continues at coordinate 14,192 of OVBW01000291.1, read as the reverse complement.
TAAGTTGTTAACAAAGGACATTTCAAATGGATGAAAAGTCACCCGATACTATCCTTTGACTTTACCCAATGAAAAAATTTCAATGACTCTCCAATGCCCCTGAGTTAAGTGTCTTTTATGCCTAGACACCAGAGACTTCTTGACAAACGCGTGAATTTTGGTTCCCTGTGTCAATAAGTTGCAAAATATACCAAATAGAAACAATTTGTCTACTAAGAAACAATCTGTATAAGTTCATATTTTAATTTAAAAGTATAATACCTTTTAGTCAGCCAACACCATCTCTAAGCTCTCTCTTGATGTTGCAGTATATTGCTTCCACGTATGAAGGACTTTGACCTGCACACGCCAACAACTTTTGTATAGCTTCACTTCGGAAAGGTAGGTGATTGCTTGTGCTCTATTCATTATTAGTTGATGAGGAGATATACTGNATACTGTTTTTTGCTAGATAAATGTTAAATGGTAAGATTGGATGGTTTGTGATTGTGATCTCGCCTCATATATATAGTGTAGTGGTTGGAGTCCAAGCTAGGGTACGAAGCATTGGTATAAATTAAATGTTAAATGGTAATATACATATTCTCTAATTAATTTAATTTAACATTTAATTTATACCAATGCTTCGTACCCTAGCTTGGACTCCAACCACTACACTATATATATGAGGCGAGATCACAATCACAAACCATCCAATCTTACCATTTAACATTTATCTAGCAAAAAACAGTATATCTCTTCATCAACTAATAATGAATGGAGCACAAGCAATCACCTACCTTTCCGAAGTGAAGCCATACAAAAGTTGTTGGCGTGTGCAGGTCAAAGTCCTTCATACGTGGAAGCAATATACTGCAACATTAGGAGAGAGCTTAGAGATGGTGTTGGCTGACTAAAATGTATTATACTTTTAAATTAAAATATGAACTTATACAGATTGGTTCTTAGTAGATAAATTGTTTCTATTTGGTATATTTTGCAACTTATTGACACAGGGAACCAAAATTCACGCGTCTGTCAAGAAGTCTCTAGTGTCTAGGCATAAAAGACACTTAACTCAGGGGCATTGGAGAGTCATTGAAATTTTTTCATTGGGTAAAGTCAAAGCACAGTATCGGGTGACTTTTCATCCATTTGAAATGTCCTTTGTTAACAACTTAATTATATCTTAAATTATTGTCTTTACAGTTTGCCAAATGATGGACTTGGACTTACCATCTCCATGTCAAAGCCAAAAATGGAGGTGATTGTTAAAAGTAAAGCCTACTTGACTAGTTCCCTAAGAAGACAATTACTTGCTTGGAAGACTTTACTGAAGTTTTGGCTAATCTCTTTTATTTGTACATTACAGCCATATATTTTGCTTAAACAATTTAAGAAACGTTTTCACCTATTTTGCAGGTTCAAAAGTACTGCAATATCATTTGTACGATTTTTTCTATCTACCCCATGTGAGATGTAAAAAGTGTAGTAAAAAGGTTGAATTTAGCAAAAAGAAGGATAAAGGGTTTTTCTCTAAGCAAAAGAAACCAGCTTACTGGTGTCCTAAATGCAGTCTCCATATCACTCAAGTTGTTCCAAGGTTTCAAGTCTTTTATACTATTTTTTATATATATTATAAATTACTTTATAGTTTCTATAAATGCCATGCTAAGGCCTAGTTCGATGGTGTTTCAACTTCGTTCTATAGGGATTGAACACAAGTTTTTGTCAGGTTAATTCAAGTCCGTCTCAATAATTCCTTAATTTGGCTTTACGTAATGTTAATTAAAGAGTCTTAATTAAAGATTGTCAACATGAATAACTACTTTATTTACTATAATTTTTTCATGGTATAGAACAAAAGAACAGTACCTACAAAAATCAAATCGAAATTTGCATGTTTTAAACCGATTGGTTTTAATACCCAAACCTATAAAAATCAAAACAAAGTGGTTCAGTGGTTCGATTTAAATGCAATGGTCCGACTAGGTTAAATGCAGTGGATGTGGACGTGGATACGGGAATTTGCAGAAATAGGTAGGGGGTGTATTAGACTAGCCATTTTAAGAATCCCATTTTTAGTGAGTTTTAGTATGATTTTGATAATTTTAGGGAAGTTGATATGATTTATTATAAAATCCTTTCAAATACCACCTCAAACACCATGGGATTTAGATTTCTGTATTTTTAACTAAAGAAATCCTCTAAAATCCCTTAAATCATTAAAATCAAATCTTTGAAATTTTTTCAATAAGAGTGGATTTTAAAGTAGATTTTAAAATCACTAGTTCAATAACACTGGGGGGGGGGGGGGGT
>OVBW01000290.1:0-26668 GCA_900406355.1 Erysimum pusillum | reverse complement strand
AGATTTGCATTTGAGATCAAATTTTGGTCTATTTTTAGCAATTTCCCCAATATATTATCAATAATTTTCCACAAATTGTTTGTTGAATATTTGTCGCAAACTACTAATAACATTCCAACAAAATATTTGATGGAAATAATCTCTTGGAAACTTCATGATAAACTCCAACATAATTCCAACAAATAATTCATGAGAAAATTTTAACAAATTACTAACAAAAGAATTTGACGGAAATATTTCCAACAATTTCGCGACAAATGCAATTTTCCAACGATCATATTCCAACAAATATATGTTTTATTGAAAAATTATTGGAAACATGTATTTCCTACAAATTACCAACTAATAGAGCTGTTGGAATACGCCTTTTTTCTTGTAGTGGATGTGAAGATTTTGGTGTTAGTTAATTAAACATGTTGAAAAATGAGAAGAGAGATGAATCGAAGTCACATTGACCAATCATGGAGAGTAGTGTGCAACAGAAATTTGCCCAAGATCATGAGGAGAGAGAGTGGTACTATTTCACATGTATTTTTTTGATATACTGTTTTGGTTTTCCAAATGTTTTTATCTCATTCTAAATTTTTGAGATCAATTATTTTATAGTAATTATTTTTTAAAAAAAAAAAACAAATGGATAGTGAATTTTGACTTGATATAAATTTTGATTTTGGATAGTGAAATTTGATTTGGATACAAATTATGACAATGTAGATAGCGGAAAAAACTTTTGAAGCTGTGTCTTTGCGGAAAAGTGTTTCACTAAGTTCGGTTGAGTGTGAAGCTGGTGGTAAGAACAAACAATCCGAAAAGACATTTTCATGGGCGAGAGGGTACATGCAGTACCCTTGTAGATCTAACTTATTATGACACAAAAGACGATGAGATTCTAGAACTAGTGCTTGCAAAAGAACTTGCTGCATTAGCTCTTGAACTATAGAAAGAGAAAAATGCTGCTGCATCTGCTTCAGATGATGCTTTTGTTGGAATATAATCACATCTCGTATAATATAAAGTCACATATACATAAGTTAGTTACTTGATCAAGAGACAACAGTTGTGTCTTTTAGATTAAGAGTTTTGTCTATTTGTTTCCTATATAAACTCAATTGTGTCGTGTAAATAAAACAACAAGTTTTAGATTAATAAAAGAGTTTCTATTTTACTTGTTCTTTCTCTCTCAAGAGAAGAGACGAAGTCTCTTACTCTGTTTTGCCTTTCTCTCCTCAAATAATCAACATGGTATCAGAGCTTTATTGATTCCAGGGCCAGTGGAATGCACAAAGAGAAGCATAACAAAGCCTGCAAAAAGTCCGCTGTGAGAAGAAGAGGAAAAGGGAGACAGCCATTAATGGTGAGAAACCGATAGAAAAAAAAAAAACAGAAGAAAATAATTATTTCCTTTGAGAGATTCGGTGGATGTGTCGTACTGCCGTGGTTGTGAGAAATATCCAATCGTTCGTGTGTGAGAAACCTGGTTAGGAAAAGGAAATATCCAAGTGATGACAAGCCAAGTAGAGAAGATCATCAAAGAGGTGTTTCTAGTGCTAGGTTTAGCGAGAAATCAATGGAATCCGTGTAAGATTGGGAAGACGACGTTGACGATGGAGGATCAGAGTTGGCACTACCGTGTGTAACGGTGAAGATTGAACGGATCGGTGAAAAGAAATCTGGTGGATCTGTTATGTTGACGGCAACGTTTTGATGTGTGGTTAAGATTCGTTGGTTGAGAAAGTGAAATAGAAGAAGAAGAAACAAAGAAAGGCTCATTGGCAAAAGTGGTGGTGAGTTTGTGAGGAAGACTACAACATGGAGGTAGTCACCTGATTGGAAGAACATGGCAGAACTACTCAACAGAAATAAGAGTTCATGGTGAAGACAAGACCGATTACCAATTGGTTCAAAAGGTTTTTTCTTGCCGTAAAAGTTGGATAGCATTGCTGTCCTTGAACAAATAAAGGATCTACCGACTCTCTATTACACAGATGATAGGTACTTTGAAAGCGCATGAGAAGCGCTTAAGTCTCCGAGAAGGACGTATCAATGAGGGTGCGTTTATGGGAAAGCTTGGTTCAAGAAAAGGAAACAAGCAAAACAAGAAACGCCATGGGAAGACCAAAATGTGGTGTGGCGTGTGCAAAATTAACAGTCACAGTGAGGTGAATTGTTAGAAAAATGGAGCACAAGAGGATGCTAACCTCGGAAAAAAATGGAGCATAAGTCGGTTAAGAGTTAACCGAAAGAGACGTCACAAAGACGTTATGGTGATCAAAGGAAGACACCAAGGAGGCTGCTTACCGAAGAAGATGTGAAAGAGTTCACGCACAGTTTTGGTGATCAAGAGGACACCAAAAGGAAATAATCAGAATGCTCACCTAAGAGAAAGGGAGCGGAAGAAAGTTGCAAGAACAGCGACAAAGACATGACAGAAGATCACGGGGCAGACATGATGAAAGTTCATGGAGAATTCAAGCAGAACGTGAGAGAGATCACGGGTAAACTTGAAAAAAAATATGGAATGAATTCATTTTAAGGAACAGAAGAAACAAAGTGATGAAGAGACGAGTTTAATACTGATGAAAAGAAAATCTTTAAGAGGGAGACAAGAGACAAAGCTTTCACGCCAATTCACATGCTGAAGAAGAGAAAAGAGAGTAAGCTATAAAGCAAGAGAGAGATGAAGAAGATGTTCACACAAGAGCAAAACTCTAACATGTGTGAAGCATTCTATCAAGAGGGAGAGAAGATGTCTTTCTACGCTTTTGAAGATTTCAGGAGGAAGCTTGGAGTGAAGCCGAGATATGATTAAGGGGGAGTGTTGGAATATAATCACATCTCGTATAATATAAAGTCACATATACATAAGTTAGTTACTTGATCAAGAGACAACAGTTGTGTCTTTTAGATTAAGAGTTGTGTCTATTTGTTTCCTATATAAACTCAATTGTGTCGTGTAAATAAAATAACAAGTTTTAGATTATTAATAAAAGAGTTTCTATTTTACTTGTTCTTTCTCTCTCAAGAGAAGAGACGAAGTCTCTTACTCTGTTTTGCCTTTCTCTCCTCAAATAATCAACAGCTTTGAGTATGTTATTGCGGTTGCAAGAGGAGAAAGCGTCGATAGAGATGGAAGTTATGGAATACGAGCAAATGATAGAAGAAAATTTTGTTTTCGATGCGCAAGAGAGAGAAGAGGACACTTCATTTTCAGAACCATTATCAAGTCTTTGATTCTAAGAAGCTTGGTGAAGACTCACGCGACATTGATTGACATGTACATGATATCCATGTAGTGACAGATGAAGACACCAAAGTGAATTTTCTTTTGACCATGCCACTCAAGATCTCAAACTTAACTGATCACAAAGCGTTTCAAATATAAGTTATGGACTTCCACCGGTCTTTTCAACCGGAAAAAGGAACATGTTTCCCAATATGTGCAGAAATTCAATGTCAATTATTTACTATGAAAGACTGAAAATAGAGATGAAATTTGGTTACTGGGAGGATTCTCTTTGTTTGACTTAGTTATGTATATTAACCCGTTTTGTTAGTTTTAGCCTTATAAGCCTTTTTGCTTAACAAGTTGTCGAATCTTTTATGGTTTCAGATGATTTTTCTAGCAGGTAAAAACGATGTCTATGACATTGGATCTACATAACGCTTGAATCTAAAAGGTATATACTTATGCTGATAACAAGAAACAAATATACATCAAGTGAAAACATGAGACATTTGTAGTTTGTACAATGTTTGCTAAAACTCTAATGTTGGTTTTTTTTGTTGGAGAGTATGAGACTTCTTGTCATATTAGCGTCTAAACGACGTCGTTTGGCTAATAAAATTAAATAGTGACGCTTTTGTGGTGTTCTTTAAGTATATTGGTCGAGTAAAAAGTTTAGTTTCTCTTGCTAAATAAGTAATACTCTTTTTCTATTTATGTGCTAACACCTAGATTTTTCATTCTTTAATTTTTGCATACTCGGAAATTTCATTTAATGTATAAGGAAAATGACATAAGCTAAACCTATTTACGCATTGTTTCGGTTTTTATTTAAACTCATATTGTTAATTAAACTCTCAAACTCACATTTGCCCTTAACTCTTCTCTGCCCTAATCTCTTTTGACCTTTGCGGTTAGGTGATATAATATATTGGATTTTCAAGTTGGAGTTGGTGCAACAGATTTTAATGTTATATATTTTCTCATTAAAAAAACAAACACTTTTCTCTATTTTATGGTTACTACTAACCGCAAAGAAAAGAACAATTAATAAGCAAACAAAAAAAGTAGAACCAATTGATTATGTGGTTGTAAGAAGAAACACAATGTGTTCAACATCATATGCGTATCAATCTTGAATCTTGTCATCGATCAAATTATGAATTCCTTTCTTTAATGCAAAATTTAAAAAGATAAAAATAAAAAGTAAAATTAAGCTTGTGACATTAAATTTTGAAGTCAAGAAGAATGAGGAAGGGAGAGAACATCCCAAATAAGATCCATATCCAAAGAAGGCATCCTAGTCAATTGTACATCATCTCCTTCAATCACTTCCTTATGGATTTTTTGTTTCTTCATCATCACTACTTCTCCTGATGGCTCAATCTTCATGTGATTCTTCGGCTCCAATGATTCCACTTTTATGGGAGGAGGAGAAGGAGATTTACTTACTTGGGAGGAGGAAGAAATCTGTTGAATCTTTGACTCCAAAAGCGAGGCGATCATGCATCGCAAGGAACCGGTCTTGAGCTGGTTTTTAAGGTCAGGAAAGTTGAGATGTGCGAATTCGCCACGCAGGATATAAGCTGCTGTATCGTAAGCCATTGCGGCTTGCTCAGCAGTTTCAAAAGTGCCGAGCCAAACACGGGTTCTCTTCCTTGGAAGCCTAATCTCCGCGACCCATTTGCCCCAGCCAGTGTCTTTGTCTCACCCCTCTATACAGGTTTGTTCGTGTCGTCGTCTGAACAACCTTTCTTGTTTTTGACTTCATGGGCTGAGTCTTGGTGGTGCTTAGCCAATAGGATCCAAACCCTTTTGAGGGATAGTTGGTTAGTGTTTTATTGATCTCGACCCACTCGTTTCTTATTTGGTCTGATTGATGGAAAGATTTGGGGATATATTTATGGTAAGGGATCATCATGTTACTATCGGATTGAGAAAGTTCTAGAAGCTTTGGTTCTTTAAGGAACAAGGTAAGGTTTGGGGGTTTAAAAGGATGATGATCAGGACGTTGAGACTGAGGAATAGATTCCAAGGAACAGAAGCTACTCTGCGGAACTACTCTTCCCATCGACGCTTGTTTGGTCCTAACCACTGACCCTAAGCCTCGTCTTCTTGTCTCCCCACAATCGGAGACTATCATCATCTTGTCTCTTCGCTGTCTTAGACAAATCCATTACTTCTCTCCCCACATTTTCCTTCACTTTCCCGGCAAAATAGCCGAGAAAATAAAAATCAGTGGTGATATTATGCAGATTTTCTTGATTGTTAATTTTTTTTTTGTTAGAATTTTGTATGTTAGTTTTAGTTTTATAAAAAATTTTCTTATTTCATGAATTTGAACGGTTGATTTAATAGGTGAGATATGTCTGGACAAAATACCCAAACCAAAATGTTCAAACAGAGCTCAACCTGAAATATCTCATCCAAAATCGATCCGAACATTAAGAGATATTTGAACGAGTCTTAGAATTCTATACCCAAAAAACCGGAACCGAACCCGACCTAAATCGAGAACCAAAAAGAAACCTGAAATATAGTTATTTATCAAAATATTAATTAATTTTATGATTTTATCTTTAATATATGTCAATTACTCAAAATTATAATTTTAAATATAAACATATCTATTAGTTTTACACCAAACTAAGTAAAATACACAAAATAATCAAAATATCCGTAAATTTCTAATTATATTTGATAAATTCTAACCAAATTTTTGAAAAATTTAATGAAATTTTGAATTTTTTTTTCCCGATATTTCGAATACCCGAAACCGATCTGCCTTCGGAAAATACCGAACTGAAATCTTAAGCAAAATATTTTTCAATTAAATAATATTTTTAAATTTATCGATATTTCGGGTACACGAAACCGATCTGAATTCGAAAAGTATCTAACCGAATTCGATCCGAAGTTTTACAATCTCTGAACAGGTTCTCGATCTCTAGTCTCGAAATATCCGAACCCAAAAAACCCAAAATTTTTAAAAATTTTTCGATATTTCGGGTATCCAGAACCGACCCGAATCCAAAAAGTACTTAAACGAATTTGATCCAAAGTTTTAAAATCTTCGAACATGTCTTCGATCTATAGTTTTGAAATATCTAAATCTGAAAACCCCGACTTGAACCCGACCCAAATGTCTGAATACCCAAGTTAAAGGAGAAAGAGAGAGAAAATATGACGTGGCATAAATAAAAGTTTTTATTGGTTAGAAAATTTGAGTTGTATTAATCGAAATGTTTGCATTAGATGATGATTTTAATGATATATCAGCTCCACAATACTACAAAATGCTGAGCACGAGGAGAGTCACTTGCCTTATTATAGTATTGTTTATTCTTGGAACTTTAGGGGGTGTTATTGGTTTGAGATTTAGAAAGACTTTTAATGACTTTAAAAGTTATGTAGAATATGTTGTTATTCAATCAAGACTTTTAAAAACTCTGTTACAATTTGGTGTTATTGGTTTGGGATTTATAAAAAGTAATCTAAAATCTTTATAAATCTAGTGTTATTGGATTAAGAGTTTTATAGAGTCATTAAAAGTTTTGTGTTATTCAATTAAAACAAAAGAATCTTGGATTGTTGACAAATTAAAATATTATGTTATTGGTTTAGGATTTTATATCATTTTCTTCATTAAAAAAGTCATGAAAACTTCCCCATAAAATGGGGAGATTGTGAATGATTAGAGGCTCATGACTTTCTATGGTTTAATAGGAAAAGAATGACTTTCTATGACGAAGCTCAGTTTTGCTTTCTTGTCTTTAAACTCTTTCCACAAAATCACCACCTCGAAGTACTTCTAACAGCTCACATATCCATTGATCAACGACAAGTGTGTGTGGTTATTCGACTCATATTGAAGGAAAGCCATCCTTAAACAACGCAAGCACAGATAAAAAAATTACGATTCCAAACCAAACTGACCCGTCAACTTCAATGGACAGAGAAGATTCCAACTTCTGAGCTTCAGATATTTTATTTTGTTTCAGGAAAAACAAGAAAACCATAAAAAGAAGAAGAAGGAGAACAGAACAGACATGTTCTGGTTCTAAGACTGAAAGGGTTATCAAAACAACTCAGAAAAATATGAAACTTTGTGGAAAAATAGTAAAGAGCTAGACGAAGCTACAGGAGAAAGCGGAACGTGATTTGCTGTCACGGTCTGAAAGTTATGACCAATCTACCAAGACCGAAGTACAGAGCGACGAAGCTGAACTGCACCAACTTCAAACTTTTTCTCAGGTCGACTCACAAGGTATTAAGGAGATAAATCATATCAATCATTGCTTATGTCAAGGGTCTATTTATGTAAAGTGTATATACTCTCATTCATTGTCTCTGTATACCCTAGCTGATCTCTTGTGTATATATTCTCTCAGACGTGAACATAATAAACATCACTTCTACAATTCTCTATATGGTATCAGAGCAGACCGATCTCTAAATCTCAAATTTTTCCTTTCTTCTCCGTTTTCCCCTTCTCAAATCGCCATGTCTGCTTCAGATGGTCACTCCGAAACCCTTCTTGTGAACAATAAGAAGATCTTCTCCATCAACATGTCCCAGGTCACCAAACTCATTTCTACAAATTACCTCATGTGGAGCCTCCAAGTCCACTCCTTGCTTGATGGTTATGACCTAGTTGGTCATCTAGATGGATCGATGCCTCCTCCATCTGAAACTGTCACCACCGGCACCTCTTCCTCTGTTAATCCAGACTACACGGTCTGGAAACGACAAGACAAGCTAATCTATAGCTCCCTCATTGGCACCATCTCCATTGCGATTCAGCCACTGGTTTCTCGTGCCACTAAATCCGCTGAGATCTGGAGTACTCTGGCCTCCACCTACGCTCAGCCAAGCCGCGGCCACATTCGCCAACTTCGTACTCAACTCACCAACTGGAAGAAAGGTGGCAAAACTATTGATGTTTACTTCCAAGGTCTCACCACACGGTTTGATCAACTAGCGATTCTCGGGAAGCCTATGGATCATGAGGATCAAGTTGACTTAATCCTTGGAGGTCTTTCTGACGATTACAAACAGGTGGTCGATCATATCCAAGGGCGTGACACCCCTCCAACCCTTGCGTATATGCATGAGCGGCTCCTAAATCATGAAGCAACTATTCTGGCTACTACGGTTGCGGTCACTACTCCTGTCACAGCCAATGCGGTGCAGCAACGCCACAACTCCAGCAACTCTAGGTCTCAGTTTAGGCCCAAATCCCATAATACGACGCAGAATTGGCAGCAGCCTCAAGCATCGGCGTGGCAACCTCACCATCAGTCACCCAGAGGTGGTCCTCGTCCCTACCTTGGGAAGTGTCAGATCTGTGGAACTCAAGGCCACAGTGCTAAACGCTGCTCTCAACTGCAGTCATATCAGCAACAACAATCCGGTCCAACAAACACATGGCAGCCTCGGGAAAACTTTGCAGCCGGCTCTTCCTATCCAGCGGCAAACTGGCTCCTCGACAGTGGTGCGACCCATCACATTACGTCGGATCTCAATAATCTGGCACTACACCAGCCATACACCGGTGGCGATGATGTGATGATCGCAGATGGCTCAGGTCAACCAATCACGCATACTGGTTCCACTTCTCTACAAACACCCACTCGTCAATTACAATTGCAGAATGTCTTATATGTGCCAAAGATAAGAAAAAATCTTGTTTCGGTGTATCGACTGTGTAATGCTAACCGAGTTTCTGTGGAATTTTTCCCAAATTCTTTTCAGGTGAAGGAGCTGAGAACGGGGGTCCCGTTACTATACGGCAAAACTAGAGCTGAGTTGTATGAGTGGCCGCGTCAATCCTTACAAGCTGCTGCAATGGTTACTGCATCATATTCTAAGGCTACACGCTCTGCTTGGCACTCACGTTTAGGTCACCCATCATCAGCAATCTTAAGCTCTATTCTATCTCGTTATTCTCTTCCTGTTTTAAACACCACTCAAAAATTCATGTCTTGTTCGGATTGCTTGATCAATAAAAGTCACAAAGTACCTTTTTCTCATTCAACAATTACATCTTCTCGCCCACTAGAGTATGTCTTTTCTGATGTATGGAGTTCTCCCATTTCATCAATCGATCACTTCCGCTACTATGTTCTTTTTGTTGACCATTACACCAGATATACTTGGCTATATCCATTAAAGCGAAAGTCTGATGTGAAAGAAACCTTCATTGCCTTCAAAAATCTAGTAGAGAACCGTTTTCAAACCAAGCTGAGCAACTTCTATTCGGATAATGGGGGTGAATTTGTGGCTCTCCGAGACTATTTGACTTCACATGGTATGGAATCAGAAGCTCATCTTCATACGATTGGAAAGATTTTGATCTCAAGATTTCAGAACATCTTTTAGATCTCCAAACCGAGGTCTAAATCAGAAGATATCAAAGGAAGAAGATGAAGCAAAAAACAAATATTTTTTTTCAACCAAACATTAATTACACAGTCACTCCTCGATTGGGGGTAAAGTGCCTTTTCATACCTGTACAATTCCAAAAGTGCGAATTCATACCTGTACAAATTTGTAGTGCCAATTTATACCCGTACTCTAATAAAATTCAAATTTCATACCTGTACTTTTAAAATTGGGCCGAATTCGGAGTCAACGTTAACATATCCATCCCTTTTTTTAAGCTTGGTGTATTATTTATTTATTTGCTTAGTGTTCTTTTTTTTGACCTTTCATATTTTATTTATATTACTATGAGCAAAAAGAACAAAGAAAAAGGAAAGAGGAATAGAGGATGATGCAGAACAGCTAAGTTTTATTAAATAGATGACAGAATCATTAGCTCAAGAAAGTGTTTCTAAACTAATAAAGTTTATTGTAGTAATTTTTTTTCAAATTTTCTGTATTGATCAATGATAAGTAGTTAAATTTAATAAAGAAATAGAAATACGATGTTTAATGGGCAATTCTCTAAAATACCACTATTTTTGTTTTTTGGACAAAAATACCACTAAAATAAAATAATTTTTTTTAATTTTTAAACTTTAAATTCTAAATTCTAAACACTAAACCCTACCCCAACCCTACCCCATAAATATTAAACCCTAAATTGCAAAATAATCAACCCAAACCAAAGATTTAAAATTACATACCTATGAACAAATAGTGGTATTTTTGGAAAGAAAACTTTTTTAGTGGTATTGGAGGGTATTTCTCATGTTTAATTCTATAATATTTTGTCAAAATTTTAGGTTTGTTTTCAGATCAGTACGCTACACATGAATATGAGTCGGTAAACGAAAATTTGGGACGGAATTTTGTTGGAATGAGATAGAATTTAAAAGCATGAAAAATGTCTCATTTATGTCTCTTGAAAATATGAAACATGAACAAGACGGAACGGTACGTAACCAACAGTTTTGAAAAATAAAAACTAACCGAAAAGCAATAAAAATATTAATAACAAAAAAAAAGCAATAAAAAAACCTAAAATTTTATGGTATGAAATTTTTTTCAAATATCATCATTTTGGTTTTCTTTCCAAAAATATCACTAATACCAAATTATTGTTCATGGTATGAAATTTTAAATCATTGGTTTGGATTGATTATTTTGTAATTTAGGGTATAGTATTTGGGGATATGGTTTAGTGTTTAGAATTTATAGTTTAGAGTTTGTTAATTACAAATTTAATTTTACTTTTGTGGTATTTTTGTCCTAAAAACCAAAAATGAAGGTATTTTAGAGAATTGCCCAAAAAAAATCTTTTATATTATTTAATATTTAGTAAATTTAAAATCGATTACAAACCGAAATTTTAGCTTTTTCACTCTTATCAAATTATAATAACTTCTCCCCATGCTATATAGATTGGATCTTCAAGATAAATATGTTTATAATATATACTGGCACTCGCTTGCGTAACACATAAAAGTACAAATAGATACACGCACACAAAAATGTAAAAAAAGAAAAAAAAAGAAAAACACAAATCTCAAGAGAGAGAGTGTGTAGGTCAACTGAATCTTGCCTATAGGTTGGAAGAAGAATATTGGAAAGCTAAAAGCAGAGTGCAATGGCTTCAAGCTGGTGACAAAAACACAAAAAAATTTCATGCTAAAACTAAGCAAAGAAGAAATTTTAACAGGCTTCTCTTTATTCAAGATGATGAGGGTCATGTGCATCAAAAGCCTGAAGCAGTGCAAAGAGTAATAGAAGCCTATTTCCAAAACATTTTTACATCAAATCAAAGTCTTATATCCCCAGAAGTTTTACAAGGTATTCCTTCAACTATAACCAATGATATTAACAAGGATCTTACAAAGCCTGTTACAGAGCAAGAAGTATATAAGGCAGTTTTTTCAATTAATCCAGATAAATCTCCAGGGGCTGATGGCCTAAATGCTGGTTTTTATAGACAGCACTGGAATACAATTAAACAAGGTGTGTTTCATTATGTTAAGCTCTTCTTTGATCATGGTTACTTAGAGCCAGAACTTAATCACACACATATCTGTCTTATTCCCAAAATAGAAAACCCTCTTACTATGAAAGATTATAGGCCTATTAGTTTATGTAACGTGGCTTATAAGATCATCTCAAAAATTTTGGCTGAAAGGTTAAAGGTCTGGCTTAATGTGATCATCTCAGAAAATCAATCTGCTTTTATCTCGGGCAGACTGATAACTGATAATGTTTTGATTGCTCATGAATTACTTCATTCTCTTCATACTAAAAAGCGATCAGATTCATATATGGCGTTAAAGCTGGATATTTCTAAGGCATTTGATAAAGTAGAATGGAGTTTTATTGATGCAGTAATGGAGAGAATGGGGTTCAATTTCAAATGGAGGAACTGGGTAATGAAATGCCTTACTACAGTAACATATTCGGTGCTGGTAAATGGAGCTCCATCGGCGAAAATAGTACCTCAACGTGGCATTAGGCAAGGTGATCCAATCTCCCCGTACTTATATCTAATTTGCACAGAGGGATTATCCAGTATGCTTAAAAATTGTAGTGTGAATAAACAAATTCATGGGTATAAAGCATCTGGAAATGGGCCAGCAATTTCTCATCTATTATTTGCAGATGATTCCTTGCTATTCTGCAAGGCCACAGAAGAAGAATGTCAAGTTTTACTCAATATCTTAAAGACCTATGAAAGAGCCTCTGGTCAAGAAATCAACTACCACAAATCTGCAATTACATTTAGTAAAGGTACATCTTCTCCTGTTCAGAAGGCTATTACTACCTTAACAGGTATCTCAAGGATTGGAGGCTTTGGAAAATATCTTGGTTTGCCTGAACAAATAGGGAGGAACAGAAATGATGCATTCTCTTATATTACTCAGAGAACAATAAAATAGAGAATTGGTATTCAAAGTTCCTCTCACCAGCTGGCAAGGAAATTTTAATTAAGGCTGTGGTTACAGCACTTCCTGCTTATACTATGTCATGTTTCATGCTTCCAGTAAAACTTATTAACAAAATTACATCTGCTATTCGTAATTTCTGGTGGTCTGCAGATAAAAATAAGCAAAAACTTGCCTGGATTTCATGGGAGAAGATCACAGCCTCAAAACATGAAGGAGGTATAGGTATCCGTGATCTCAGAGCTTTCAATATAGCTATGCTTGCCAAACAAGGATGGAGAATGTTAAAGTATCCTTCCTCTTTATTAGCACGTGTTTACAAAGCTAAATATCTTTCTAATTTTAGTCTTCTTGCTGCAAATAAGAATCAGTATTCAAGTTATGCTTGGAAAAGTATTGTTCAATCTCTGTCACTGCTTAAGCAAGGACTTAGATGGGTGGTAGGAGCAGGGAAACAAATTAATGTCTGGAAAGACAATTGGTTACCTTCGAATCCACCTACCCCAGCTTCTGGGCCTGGAGCATCTATGTACCCAAATTTAACAGTTTCTGATCTTATGATTTCAGGAACAAAACAATGGAATCAACAAAGAATTAGACAATTGATAGATGCGTCGGATGCTGACAGGATTCAGAGACTTAGACCCAGTCTAATGCAAGAAAGAGATACTATTTCTTGGATCCATTCAAAAAACGGTGAATATAGTGTTAAATCTGGATACTATATCCAGTGTAAACTCTCTCATTCTCAAGCGGTACAAAAATCTGATTCAGAGATATCTAGAGCTGATATTACAAAAATGTATAGGAAAATCTGGAGATTAAATATTCCTCCAAAGATTAAACATTTTTGGTGGAGAGTAATTCATAATAGTCTTCCAGTTGCTGATGCATTAGCTAGAAGAAATTTGAAAATTAATCAGCTATGTCAGCTATGTGGTGAGCATGTGGAAACTTTGAATCATCTTCTTTTCCAATGTAGAGTAGCAAGGGAGATATGGGAGCTAGCGCCTTTGGAAGCGCCAGGTGAAATCTTCCAAACTCAATCTTTACATCAGAACTTGGCATATTTTCTTTTCCATTCTTCCCTTAGTAAAAACCTGAATAATATATTTCCATTTATTGGATGAAGGATTTGGAAAATGAGGAATGATCTTATTTTTAACAATAGAAAATTTTTTATTCCTCATATCATCAATAAAGCTATTCTAGATAAGAATTTATGGGAAGAAGCAACAAATCTGCCAAAGGTTGCTGACTACCTTGATCAAAAAGACAAAATACTTAAACGAGTTCCTCAAAGTTTTCAGGATGTATTAACAAGAGGCAAAGAATATTGTTGTTTTGTAGATGCATCCTGGATATCACCAGATCAGAAAGCTGGAATTGCTTGGTCCCTACATCGGAGGAATGGTCAGCAAATTGTTCAAGGGAGTTCATCCATTGAACCCATTTCATCTCCGTTGGAGGCTGAAGCTTTAGCTTT
This sequence comes from Erysimum pusillum, assembly GCA_900406355.1. NCBI lineage: Eukaryota > Viridiplantae > Streptophyta > Magnoliopsida > Brassicales > Brassicaceae > Erysimum > Erysimum pusillum. The sequence continues at coordinate 12,606 of OVBW01000290.1, read as the reverse complement.
GCTTATGGCTACCCAACAAGTTAGAAACATGGGATATCGAGAGGTAACATTTGTGAATGATTCTCAGATGTTATATCAAGATATTCACTCTGCTTCAAAAGTTAATTCTGATGATGTTTATTGTCGTCATGACATTGTAAACTATGTAAAAGATATTATTTCTTTGTCAAAGTTCCCCTTTCAATTTGAATATGTATATGTGTCTAGAAAACTTCTTAGTTATGTAGATAACTTAGCTGAATTAGCTCGTAAAAGAGCAGTTGGTTATGTTGTATCTTGGAACTCTTTGTAAATTTCGTTTGTGATTAATAAAATGGTTGGCCGACAAAAAAAAAAAAAAAAAGGTCGGCGACGAAACGGCGGCGTATCGGCTAACTCGTACGGTGTGATTTGCAACTGAAAGTTTGAAAATTAAAAAAAAAAAAACGACAGAGGAAGAGTTTACGTTGTGCTTCCCCTGGATTTCTCAACTTCTTCTTTGTTTCTCTGAGTTTTTATTTTCTGGTCAATCGCAAGGAGTTTCTCAGGGGACTCGATAACTCTTGTGAGTTTCTCTTTTGATTGCTTTCAGTTACCACTTCGATTTCTATCTTTTAAATTATATCTGTTTTTTCTCGGGAAAATTTTAGTGTTCATTTGAATCGATTAGTATTGGGTTTTTGGTTTGGTTTATATAATATATTTACATATTTCATTTGTTTCTTCAGTTTTTCTATCTTCCGATGCTTCAAAATATATAAGATTGATTGATTAACTTACGAAATTAGTCTTAAATTGGATAAGACAGGTTTAGTAATTTTTGAGATTTTATTCTGTATAATTTGTAACAGGTTTTTTTTTTTTAATTGTATTTTAGCAAATGTTTAGATCTTGTATGATCCATATAATTCTTGTTAATTGATTCAAATGACAAATTTGGTCTAGCCACTTTCTCTTTTTTTGATGTGTGGAAGCTTTGAAAATGGTTTGAATTTTGAGTAATTTCTTTAGAGTTTGTGTTTTTGCAGGTGTAAAATGCGTTGCCAGGAAGTAAGATCATGGACATTTAAAGGTTTAGTGTCTGCATTTGTTGATCTTTCTGTAGCTTTTTCGCTGCTTTGCGCGTCGTTTCTCGTTTATTTATCTTCGAAGTTCCTCGGTTTATTTGGTTTGGATCTCCCATGTCCTTGTGATGGCTTATTCAGTGAGCCACATAAGTGTTTTCAAGAGAGTTTAGGGAATCTTCCGGTGAAAAAGATCTCTTCTGTTCAAAGCTCTGTTAGAAATAGAACACCGTTTGATTCGATTATGTGTAATGATGCTAATGGTGTGTGTGTTGCAAAGAAGAGGAAAGGAGAGCGTAGACGTTTTGAGTTGGAAGAAGAGGTATTTAGTACTCCTTCTGTTGGAAAGGTTGATTCATGGGTTGAGAATAATGCTTCGGGTTTCGATCTTTTAACCTCGCAAAGTATGAAAAAAGGAAGTTTTAGAATTAAGAGTAAGCGGCTTAGCTTTCACAGGTCGCCGTATGGTCTCAGGAACCATTGTCAAGGTAAGAACTTTCCTCAATCTCCTGCAAGCGTCATGGAATATCTTAACGATGTTGACGAAAATGATCCTCTTCTTGTGGATTCCAAAGGTCAGTAGCTTATAGCTGAGTGTTTGTTATTTGCTAATTTTTGTTTCCCGGTGTTATTGTAAAGTATTTGATACAAATATGATAATGTAGAAGACGGAAAAGCTTTGGAGGACGTGTCCTTGAGGAAAAGTGTTTCACTAAGTTCGGTTTGGTGTGAAGCTGGTGCTCAGAACAAACAACCGGAAAGGACATTTTCATGGGCGGGAGAGGGTACATGCAGTTCCCCTGTGGATCTAACTTATAGTGGTATGACACAAAAGACTGTTGAGATTTTAGAACAAGTGCTTGCAGAAGAACGAGCTGCACGTGCTGGATTAGCTCTTGAACTCGAGAAAGAGAGAAATGCTGCTGCATCTGCTGCAGATGAGGCTTTAACTATGATATTGCGGCTACAAGAGGAGAAAGCGTCGATAGAGATGGAAGCTAAGCAATATCAGCGAATGATAGAAGAAAAGTCTGCTTTTGATGCGGAAGAGATGAGCATTCTCAAAGAAATTTTGCTAAGGAGAGAGAGGGAGAAACATTATCTGGAGAAGGAAGTTGACACTTACAGGCAAATGTTTCTTGAGACTGAGCAATCTCTGCCGAACACACCAGGTTCAAAACCAGCTCAAATCGAAAGATCGCAAACGCCACTACAGATTACTGAACCATGGGATGACATGTCGACTGCGGATGTCTCTTCTGGATTTGAGATCTTCACTAGTCAGATGGACAGTCGTTTGCTAGCGCTTGGAAACAAATCAGTGCTTCCTGGAGATTATGATGAGGTTGACAATGATGAAGAACAGAATCCTAAGCGTGATCAGTCAAGAAGTGAGCCATTTGATGTCCATCACGAGAAATCCAAACACCTAATTGATGTCGAACTGAAAGAAAGAGAGGAGAATGGCACTTCATTTCCAGAACTAGTATCAAGCACTAGCGACATGGCTAATTCTAAGAAGTTTGGTGAGGATTCCCACGCCATTGATTGTCATGTACATGATATCCATGTAGTGACCGATGAAGATAACAAGGTATAACCGAATGTTTCTTCTGACCATGCCACTCAGGATCTTAAACTTGACAGATCACAAAGTGTTTCAGACACAAGTTATGGACTTCCACCTGCATTTCCACCCGGAAAAAGGAACATATCTCCCAATATGCGCAGAAATTCAATGTCAGCTATTGACTATGAAAGACTGAAAATAGAGAGTGGGCGGACCTACGTTCATGTAGGGGGTGGCAGCTGCCACCACTTAATTATATTTTTTAAAAAACATTTCATTAGACAAGTTGATTGAAATGGCAAATTGGTAGAGTATTTCCCTTAAGAGCATGAGGTTGTGGGTTCAACTCCTCCTAAATACTAATTTTTTGCCCTCACTAAGTTTAAAACTTTTTTTTTGCCCCCACTTAATTTTTTTTTGCCGTCACTAAATTTAAAACTTTTTTTTTGCCCCCACTTAATTTTTGGGCTGGGTTAGTTGGGTTACGGAGAGGACGGTTGAGAGCTGTACAAAAGGGAAGAGAGAAGATCAGTTTCTCATCCAAAGAACATAGCAAATTGCAGGTGCAACTTGGTGGATATAAAACAAGCCGGTTTTGGGAAGCCAAAAGATCTGGACCTCCTGACTCTATAAGCCCTTCATCCACAATGGTGAGTTTCATCGTCGTTTTATTTGATTTGAGGGACAAAAATTGTCAAACACACCAGGTTCACAAGTTATGTATATTCACAGTTCTTGTTAGTGGCTGAATCTTATAAGGTTTCAAATGGTTTTTGTTGCAGGTAAAGACGATGTCTATGACACTGGACTTGCATAGCGCTTGAACTAAAAGGTATATACTTTACTCGAATAACACGAAACAAATATACACCAAGTGAAAACATGAGACATTTGTAGTTTGTAGAGTTTCTGTCAAAACTCTAATGTTGGTTTTTTTGTTGGAGAGTATGAGATTTCTTGTGGTTTATTTAGTAAACACATTGTACTCAAAACGGTGTAGTTTTTGGTAATACTATGGTGACGCTTTTGTGGCGGTCTTGTCGGCTTATTAGGTGATGTGTCCGAGCATAATAATACTCGACCAAAAAGAAAAAAACCTAAATCAAATTGAAACCCAAGTTAAACTTCTTTACTAATCTTCAACCATAAAATTATACTTATTTAATTAAATAAATGAAATTTACATACAACACATCATCTAATTTGTTTCTTATAATTAAATCTTTTAAAAAATAAATAAAGTTTATTCGTAAACTTTTTTAATGATTTGTTGAAAACATTGCATAGAACACAATGTTTTTCCAAAAAATTTCAAGATGGATGGGAATTGACAACGGGAATTACAATTATCACAAATTGATCGAGTTATATGATTATTAGGAATCACATAGAACGTGAATGGACTAGTACTTCCTCTCGGTGTAAACCATGTGAAGTCTCCGAGTGTGCATTTGATGTGAATAGTGGTGCCACAATGATCACATGAATAAAACCATTTCTCTGGATTTAGTGTTTCCTCGCATACCTCGCACCAATATTGCTTACTTGTTTTATCTCCATAACGTAAAGACAGAAAATGATCTTTATCATTTTTGTGCTTAACAATTTTTGGTAAAATAGAGCATTTAATGTCTAAAACAAAGTCACATTCCTCACAACTCAAAACCATTGTTGCCTTATCACCACAAGCATCACAAAATCGGCCTCTTGTTGAATAATTGATGTATAACGAATGAGGATGACTTTCATGGACAAGAGGCTCGGAAATAGAACCACATCGCACATCCAATAAAATAGTCTTATCTTCACTTCTGTATCTAAAACCTTGAAAAAGATTGTGACAACCATCGCAAAAGGTTGCGCGAGTCTGAAAATTTGGGAGTAGAGTGGTCGACATCTTGTAGAGTGCATCTATTTTCTTTTTTGGTAAATAAGCACATTTTTTATGAATGATGAAATCATCACATTCCATACAACTATAGAATGAGCTAGACAATATGGGATAAATGCATATTTTACACCGTATGCTATCATCATTAGCATCACTCTTTTCTTGAAGCTTTAAAGTATGTTCCTCATGACTAAAATGCTTTATTACTCCTTCTTCGATATCTTCGTAAGATTGAACCTCTAAAGTATTTGTTGATATGTCTTTAAGTTCAATCCCATCCCATATCCCGAATCTTGTGGCACATCTCAAATGAATGGCAATATCAGGACATTTCGAACAAGAATAAACACCACATGTCCAGTTTATCTTTTTATGACACACTTCACATTTCCAATCTCCGGCGTCAAGACAATGATTGTAATAAATATTGTGATGATGACGATTAATCTTTATAATGCGTGGTATATCAATACAATTTCTATGAATCATGAAATTGCATTGAGGACATACATAAGGATTTGGATCGTCATCCATTCCACAAGCGTTACATACAAAACTTCGTTGCGGCATAAGAATGAGTGAATGCTCATGAGCCTTAGGGTGGATAAGAGTGAAAGGAGGTGGATTCTTTACACAATCGACATCCACACTAAAATTGCATATAGAACAGTGATAAAACAAGTTATAAAGTTTGTTTCCGCACAGAGAACATTTTCCATCGGTGTAACTTGGAACATGCGTGAGACGCTTGAGAAGATGTTTAGGATGACAAGAGTAGTTGATCTCCGGTGTGGATTCGGCGCAATTTTTGTGAAAACTCAAATCACATAAATTACATGTATAAGGAAACCGGTCATCAAGTAGTCCACATATATGGCAAGTAAACATAATCATCTCTGGAACAAGGGATAAACGATGCGCATGGGCTTTTGGACTCTCAATTGTTACCACAACTTCTTTTCTTGAGCATATCAAATCAATGGCAAAATCACATATTAAACAATAATAATACATTTTTGCCAAATTACCTTTACAAATCTTGCATTCTCCATGGATATCTTCATTTTCTCCAAGTACTTTCATACGCAAAAAATGTTGTGGATGATAGAGGTTGCAAATATGTAGATCGGAGTTGGCACACTCTTTGTGAAAACAGACTCCAGAACGTAGGCAACGATAACCATCTCTATAGTAATCTTTACCAAGATTGCAGCCGTCACAGTTTAATACAGGCGAATTGACTAATGCATAATGTTTACGAAGTATATCAATAGATGACATAATTATAATCGTACTTTTTGTATATATATATTTTTTTTAAAAAAAATTGATGTTTTGGTTTCACATAATAATGAGACCTTTTATAGATGAAGTTATTCTTTGTTTACATGAAAAGGATATATACTCATAAAATATGCTTGTTCTAATATTAATAACAAGTAAGGAATAAATTTTGCTTAACTATTTATTTTTTAAATATCTTTCTATCAAAAGAAAGGAAAGTATATCAGATTTGCTAAAGAATATTTGTACATCTAAGTTATTTTTGTTCCTCTAGTTATTCTTTTTCTTTCTTTCTTGACATCATTTATTTTTCATTAATTATTCTTTGTTTAATTATGAGGACATTCCAATTTCAAAGTGGGAATTCTAACAAGGAAATTTAATTGGTAAAAAGAAAAAATATTAGACCATTTAAAAATTTTAAAAAAAATTCAACAGAATACGTATAATGGAATTGTTGAATAATAGTGTTTTTATGATGTGAAGTTTTTTTTTTTTTTTTGTTAAAATGATGTGATGTGAAGTTTTTGGTGTTAGTTAATTAAACATGTTGAAAAATAAGAAGAGAGATGAATCGAAGTCATGTGGACAAATCATGGAGAGTAGTGTGCAACATAAATTTGCCCAAGATCATGAAGAGAGAGAGAGTGGTACTACACACATGTATTTTTTTGATACTGTTTTGGTTTTCCAAATGTTTTTATCTCATTCTAAATTTTTGAGATCAATTATTTTATAGTAATTATTTAAATAAATAAAAAAATGGATAGTGAATTTTGACTTGATACAAATTTTGATTTTGAATAGTGAAATTTGATTTGGATATAAATTATGACAATGTAGATAGTGGAAAAAACTTTCGAAGATGTGTCTTTGCTGAAAAGTGTTTCACTAAGTTCGTTCACTAAGTTCGGTTGAGTGTGAAGCTGGTGGTAAGAGCAAACAATCCGAAAAAACATTTTCATGGGCAAGAGGGTACATGCATTAATTACCCTGGTAGATCTAATTTATTATGACACAAAAGACGATTGAGATTCTAGAACAAGTGCTTGCAAAAGAACTTGCTGCATTAGCTCTTGAACTATAGAAAGAGAGAAATGCTATTGCATCTGCTTCAGATGAGGCTTTGTGTATGTTATTGCGGTTGCAAGAGGAGAAAGCGTCGATAGAGATGGAAGTTATGGAATACGAGCAAATGATAGAAGAAGATTTTGTTTTCGATACGGAAGAGAGAGAAGAGGACACTTCATTTTCCGAACCATTATCAAGTCTTTGATTCTAAGAAGCTTGGTGAAGACTCACGCGACATTGATTGACATGTACATGATATCCATGTAGTGAACGATGAAGATACCAAAGTGAATGTTTCTTCTGACCATGCCTCTCAAGACGATCTCAAACTTAACCGATCACAAAGTGTTTCAAATATAAGTTATGGACTTCCACCGGTCTTTTCAACCAGAAAAAGGAACATGTGTCCCAATATGTGCAGAAATTCAATGTCAACTATTGACTATGAAAGACTGGAAATAGAGAGTGAAGTTTGGTTGCTGAGAGGACTCTCTTCGTTTGACTTACTTATGTATATTAACGACCTTTTTTATTAGTTTTAACCTTACAAGCTTTTTTGCTTAACAAGTGGTTGAATCTTTTATGGTTTCAAATTATTTTTCTAGCAGGTAAAGACGATGTCTATGACATTGGATCTACATAACGCTTGAACTAAAAGGTATATACTTATGCTGATAACATGAAACAAATATACATAAAGTGAAAAGATGAGACATTTGTAGTTTGTATAATGTTTGCTAAAACTCTAATGTTGTTTTTTTTTTGATGGATAGTATGAGACTTCTTGTCAGATTAGCGTCTAAATGACGTCGTTTGGCTAATAAAATAGTGACGCTTTTGTGGTGTTCTTTAGGTATATTGGTCGAGTGAAAAGTTTAGTTTCTCTTGCCAAATAAGTATTTTTTTTATTTTTTTTTTGTCAACATTTGGACCACAACTGGCCGGCCCATTAGCCTAATTTCTACAATTAAATTGTAGAGTCGGGGACTTGATCCCTGGTGTGATGGTGTATGTCTTCTGTGGACTTATCATTTGCCACTAGACCAAGATCACTTCACTCTTGCCAAATAAGTAATACTTGTCTTTTTCTATTTATGTGCTAACACCTAGATTTTTCATTCTTTTTTGCATATTCGGAAATTTCATTTAAAGTATAAGGAAAATGACATAAATATAGCTTAACTTATTTATGCATTGTTTCGGTTTATTTAAACTCATATTGTTATTGTCGAAGAAAAAAAAAAAAAAAAAGATAAACTCTCAAACTCACATTTGCCCTTAATTAACTCTTCTCTGCCCTACTACTATACTAATCTCTTTTGACCTTTGCGGTTAGGTCATATAATATATTGGATTTTCAAGTTGGAGTTGGTGCAACAGATTTTAATGTTATATATTTTCTCATTAAAAAAAAAAAAAAAACACTTTTCTCTATTTTATGGTTACTACTAACCGCAAAGAAAAGAACAATTAATAAGCAAACAAAAAAAGTAGAACCACTTGATTATGTGGTTGTATGAAGAAACACAATGTGTTCAACATCATATGCGCACCAATCTTGAATCTTGTCATCGATGAAATTATGAATTTCTTTCTTTAATGCAAATTTTAAAAAGATAAAATTAAAATTAAGCTTGTGACATTAAATTTTGAAGTCAAGAAGAATGAGGAAGTGAGAGAGCATCCCAAATAAGATCCATATCCAAAGAAGGCATCCTACTCAATTGTACATCATCTCCTTCAATCACTTCCTTTTGGATTTTTTGTTTCTTCATCATCACTACTTCTCCTGAGGGCTCCACCTTCATGTGATTCTTCGGCTCCGATGATTCCACTTTTATTGGTAGAGGAGAAGGAGAGTTACTAACTTGGGAGGACGAAATCTGTTGAATCTTGGACTCCAAAAGCGAGGCGATCATGCATCGCAAGGAACCGGTCTTGAGCTGGTTTTTAAGATCAGGAAAGTTGAGATGTGCGAATTCGCCACGCAGGATATAAGCTGCTGTATCGTAAGCCATTGCGGCTTGTTCAGCAGTTTCAAAAGTGCCGAGCCAAACACGGGTTCTGTTCCTTGGAAGCCTAATCTCCGCGACCCATTTGCCCCAGTGTCTTTGTCTCACCCCTCTATACAGCTTTGTTGGTGTCGTCGTCTGAACAACCTTTCTTGTTTTTGACTTCATGGGCTGAGTCTTGGTGGTGCTTAGCCAATAGTTTCCAAACCCTTTTGAGGGATAGTTGGTTAGTGTTTTATTGATCTCGACCCACTCGTTTCTTATTTGGTCTGATTGATGGAAAGAGTTGGGGATATTATATTTATGGTAAGGGATCATCATGTTACTATCGGATTGAGAAAGTTCTAGAAGCTTTGGTTCTTTAAGGAACAAGGTAAGGTTTGGGGGTTTAAAAGGATGATGATCAGAACGTTGAGACTGAGGAAAAGATTCTAGAAAGTTCCAAGGAACAGAAGCTACCGGAGATTGATGAATAGAAGAAGTGAGCTCATCATGGGGCGACACAAAGTAGCTTGGAGATGAAGAAGGTAGAAGAGGAGATTTCATACCTTCCAAGAATATGGGAACACCGAGAAGCTGTGGTGGCGTCGAAGAACTCAAGATCCCGTAGATTCCAGAAGACAAGAGCTTGTCGTGCATGGAGCTAGTTTCTATTTTAGGAAACTGATCTTCCATGTTCATTTTTTTTGTTTGTATGTTTGTTTTTTTTGAGAACGAAGCCTGTTCTTAATTATGAAGAAATGGGTGGAGAATAAATGTTTATATATATACGATAATTAAGGAGTGTTGTGTGTGTATTGGTGTGATCATGTGAGGATAATATTAGAAAATTTAGGGAACCTAACTTTATTGTCTGAAAAAAAACATTATCGTCTGACTCAGATCTACGCTCTGCCAAGCTTAATTTGTTCATATGTAAACTACAACTAAAGAGTCTCACAAACACTTTTGATTAAACAATAGTATGTTTGTATTTTTTGCTTTCATTAATAATTAATTGACCTGTAATTTTTCTTATCTTGCGACTTGTTCGTGGCTCCCATTCTACGTTCGCTTTTAATTATCAGTTTATCACAATCCAAACGTGACAGCTCAGCCCTAACTCATTTAGGTGTTAGCCATAACATTATTTTTGGTATATAGGGTTTATATTTATATTATACGAATGATGTTGTTGTTGGATACCATTATACCAACGTTGTTTTCCTTTGGTTATCACTTCGAATATAATTTATGTTAAAAGATTAAGACTAACTATCGACGCTAGTTTTATTCATATTGGTATATATGCAAATATTTTTATTTTGATATACTAGTATTACAATTTTATTATGTGTATATATATACACGAAAATAAAGGGAAATGGTTTACCGTTTTGAGCTATAGTTTATTCAAAGTGATAACCAAAATCTATATTATTCCATTTTAAAAAAGAAAAAATAGTTTTCTCTTGCTAGGAAATATATTTATTTCTGATAAGAACCTTAATCTTTAAGCATCCTTAACCTTCTTTTCAATAAACAAATAGTTCCCACTATTTAATTTATTATCCTCGTCTATTTAGTTGTTCTTGGTGTTTATAAGGCGAAACCTAGGAATAAGACTTTGGACCACAAGGTATATGACTTTTCTTTTGATAGGTTTCATCCCAAAAACGACAATTTCACTTTGTATGATATTATATAGATGACACTTAAATTACCAAAAATAATATAGATGACACTTTCATGTTCATTACACATGTTTATGTTATTATTTAGTTGTGAATGTTTATCTTTTGGATCCGACGTGAGACCTATTAAAGAGATTTTGGGTATTTTAGGCATATATATGATTGTTTGTTTCAGAATTTGTATATATTATTTATTTCTTTTAATTTAAATCGATTTCTATGGGTCATATTTGAGATCAAAATCCTATACGTCCCGACACATATTAAATGATAATTATAAAACTTCTTAATTAGACTTTCACAGTTGTGTGGATCTAATTATTGGAACGATGTGATACCAAGAAAACATTATTGAAACGATATTGATGATAACATTATATATAATTGGATAATAAAATTTAATTTACTAACCACGTATATAGTATAGCGCAGATAATCACCACAAATGCTTATAATTAGTGACCCCATAATTATTAATATTATCATCCAAATACAATGATTAGCTTCAAGTTTTGGCCTCTAATTAAATCTTTAATTGAATCCAACTAATGCGGAAGTCATGGGTTGTCCTTTTTTCCTCCCTAAAAAGATCAGTTTATGTTTGCCTCTTTATTGCTCAATATTAAATTCTGAGGAATAACTTGATGATTCCACCATTATATATGACTTTGTACATTAATTGAATTCACCCATCAATTATTTTTTTGTGCATGTAAAATATTAGTGACTATTACAATTCCTTGCAAGAACATTTTTTCTGACATACTCTCTTGCTTCATCTTCTCTAAATCCACTAACTCATTTTGTTTTAATTGTCAGTTTAGATTTTGGCTAAACTAAAGTACTAAACAAGATATAATTTTCTTTGGTAGTATAATATAATGATAAGGGTTCATTATGTTTAATAACAATGACTCAAACAAGTACGATAAGGGTCGATTTGGAAGTTTCTTATTCTAATTTGAGATGATATGCATTTTGCCCTTTGAGATGACTATTGGGACGTTTTACGGAAAGAATTATTATTTCGATTTATGGACACAAAATGTAAAAGAGTAAAGAGGTAAGGCTTAAGAAACAAAAAATAGTTGACCAAAAACCAAGAGGAAAAAAGCAAGGAAAAATTACAAACGATTTTAACCTATTCCGATATCATGTAATGAATTTTATCTAAATTTGATATATCATTTGAACTCTAACACATATTAATGATGCAGATAAACTTTTAGATGTTCGTGTTAAATTATAAATGAAAAAAAAAGTATTATAGTTATTTTTAACATTTAGCTATATAAATTAGTTTTGTTTATTTTTATGAAAAAATTAAAACAAATCGACAAAGCATTGTTTCCAAGTTTCAATTTGTGAGACGAATTTAATCAGTAAAGGTCACCGTCAAGACATTTTTTAACCATGTATGAATGAATAAATAAAGGCTAGCTAGCCATTATATTAATTAGCACTTTTCGAAAATAAAAACATTATTTGTCATTGTCTTATCAGTATAATTTAGCAAGTTGGCGCTAGTATACGACATTCCTAATTACATCATCTCAAAAACTATACTTTAAGGAGAATTTGTTTATTAAATAATATAGCTAATTTATGTTATTTATATATAGGATAAAATAAAATGATAACAACATATAAATTAATTTAAACAGACACATGACATGATCTATTTAACTAATTTATTTTGCTATTTTCATTATTATCTTTATAAAACATTACAGATTTTAATCTCAAAACGTCTTACATTGAATAGACATAATAAATAAATAAAAATATGTTAATTAACAGTTATCGACCTTTTTGTAGTGTATATAAGCAGCCAATAAATTTTTTACTTTATTCATAAATGGGATTATATATTTAATTACTGCTACATCTTCTATTAGAATTCATGATTTTCTTCATAATACTTCTATTTGCCGTTGCATGTTCCATTTTTAAAGTTGATGGTTCATTGGTTTGTTTCCGAATAAGATAAAAAAACAATGTAGTGTTGCCAAGTCAAGATAGTAAATAATAATTGTTTGTATGTATATATATATATATATAT
>OVBW01000289.1:0-11264 GCA_900406355.1 Erysimum pusillum | reverse complement strand
ATTTATGATTAAAAATTATAGAGAAATACATTTTCATCATTTGTAGCATGTGTATGTGTCTTTCGTTATTATTACTAATCAAAAAATTATAGTCCTTTGTTGCCAAAAGTAAAACAATTAGTTTATAGTCCTTCTGGGATATATTCTTGCCCTATCTTACATTTTCAATTTCAAGGTGATTTCTTTCCGAAAGGTTACAGAACAAGCAATTAACTATCCTCCACGCTAAAGTTCGTTAATATAAAGTTCAACTTTCATTAAAGAAACTTATAAGCATGTTGCTTTTGTTTTCCAGTTCCACAAATTCAGGTAGGAATCAAAAATAATGACAACTCCAACATTTTTGTTTACGAATAAGAGAAACTATACCGAAAATTTAACCCAAAAAAAAAAAAAAGAGTAACTATTGCACAATTATTATTTTGTCCACATAAATTACAAAACAACATAACTTTTTTATTTAAACTAATTTCATTTTAACTAAAAAGATTGTATTATCTATTAGACTTTTACTCACCTTAAATACAGTAATGATAAGAGCATAAGAAAACCAGACACTTTGCATATTTTCATTTTGTGTGTCATCTACTCACCTTACCAAAATGTCCTTATGATTAACTCATTAAAATCAACATTATCTTGTACTCACCTTTGCTAATCAAAATTTGAAAACTATACACTATTTTCTAAAAATATATTTTCAAAAGTTTAACATATAGTTTTGATTGTTTTCTCTTTTAACAAAGATAAAAGTCAATATACCTAATTTAAGTAATGATAAATCCACCTTTTTTTTCCTTTCAAATAATTACCTCCTTTTTTATATATAGCATGAATCACTTTCACACATGTTAATCTTTCTCTCTCTAAATTATTACCATTATCTACCCTAAATCCCCTCAAACCAAAAAAAAATATTTGTAACATTATTCACTTTTCACACATGTGAATCTTTTTCTTCATCTGTCTCTCTCTCTCTCTTGTATTGTTAATTTGAACTCTTTATCTCTCTCCCTCTCTCTATTTCAAACCAAGCAAATTTCAAGAAGACAGAGAGTTAATAGTTTCCTCTCCAAAGAAAGATGCCTTTAAGCAACAATGTAATCGGTTGCATTAACTTCATCTCCGTCCTCCTCTCCATTCCAGTCATCGGAGCCGGAATCTGGCTAGCCATAGGAACAGTAAACTCCTGTGTCAAGCTCCTTCAATGGCCAGTAATAATCCTAGGAATCTTGATCCTTCTCGTGGGACTCGCTGGTTTCATTGGAGGGTTTTGGAGAATAACATGGCTTCTTGTTATTTACTTAATTGCCATGCTTGTTCTCATTGTACTTTTAGCTGTTCTTGTTGGTTTTATTTACATGGTTACCATTAGAGGCTCTGGTCATCCTGAACCAAGTAGAGCTTATCTTGAATATAGTCTTCAAGATTACTCTGGTTGGTTACGTAGAAGAGTTCAGAGATCTTATAAATGGGAAAGGATCCGTACTTGTTTGAGTACTACTACTATTTGTCCGGAACTAAATCAGCGATTCACTATGGCTCAAGATTTCTTCAATGCTCATCTTAGTCCCATTCAAGTAAGTATCCTTATTTTATTTTGCTATGAAACACAAAATTATAACAATATATCATGGGTTTATGACCTTTTTTATTGAATTTGGTCCTTCAAGTTTTAGTTGATTCTTAGTTCTTTCTAAAATCTATGCATTTTGAGTTAAAAAGTATTGAAAAAAACTAGGGTGTAAATTGAAAATAAAAAAAGTATTGGGGTGGAAGTAGAATGGCTATGAAAAGAAAAGGGAATGTAATGAAAATGTAGATAGAATTGATGCTTTGCTTATTAGGTTTGTCTAAAATAATCCTTTTCATTAAAGCTGAAATTATTACATGAAGATATCACATTTCTCTTTTATTTTAAGGAAAATTCAAAATTAGGGTGTAAATTGAATAGATAAAAAGTACAGGTGGGAAATCGAATGGCCAGGAAAAGAACAGGTGGATTGGGTAATGATATTATAAATAGAAAATGATTCTTAGCTTATAGGCTTTGTGGGAAACAAAAACTGGAAAAGTTTTAACCTTTTAATAAAAAATTATAAAACTCCCCAACTTTTCTAGATTCTTCCACTATGTGCACTTAATCACTCACGCGGACCAACTTTTTTGCCCCTATATTTATATTTTATTCAAATCTGACCCCGTTTCTTTATTTTCAGTCTGGTTGCTGCAAGCCTCCAACAAAATGTGGTTTCACATTTGTGAATCCTACTTATTGGATAAGTCCTATAGATATGTCTGCAGATATGGATTGTCTACAATGGAGCAATGATCAAAACACTTTGTGCTACAGTTGTGATTCTTGTAAAGCCGGTTTGCTCGCAAATATTAAGGTAGATTGGTTAAAAGCCGATATCTTTCTCCTACTGGCGCTAATCGGATTGATAATCGTTTACATTATCGGGTGCTGCGCGTTCCGAAACGCCGAAACTGAGGATATTTTCAGGAAGTATAAGCAGGGTTATACATGATTGGTATAAGAAGTTTAGCGGCAAAACTGGGAGGAATTTTTAAACTTATTGCATTCCTGTATTTTAGTTTCTTTACGTTTTGGCCCCTGTAGTCTCTTTTTTATGTGCAACTGGAAGAATATTTTGTATATCTCTGTTTGGTTTGTGTTTGCAAGACTTTGAATGTCTAATTAATTATACTATATAATTATCTGATCATTGTTATATGATCTATCAAAACCAAATTTACAAGTTCCATAGCCAGAAAACCAAGTATCTATCACTTAAAAGCCCTTAATATTTCTCTTGTTCCCACTTTTAACCACCCAAAAACACCAAATAGCACTTCACTCTTTAGCCTCACACTAAACCTATACATGAAGCTATTGTATATATACACTTACTAGTTATTGGACTAATTCATACCACTTTCTTGGAGGATGTCTTTTATATCAAAACGTAACACAAGCTTCTTCTTGATCCAATCTCAACTCAGTGAAGCTCGGTGAGGAATTGCCTTTCTTCGTCGTTTTCGCAGGGAACCAGGAGGAAATTGAGGTGTTGATGGACTCTGGAGATTTGAATTGTCATTCTCTGTTCCTGAAATGTTATTCTCTACTCCAGAACTGTTGCTTGAATCCTCTGATTCAATCGTTTTATGCTTTACTCTCTTCTCGAAGCTTCCAGATGTTCCTGCAACCTTTTGTTTCACTCGCCAAAGTTATTAAGAAGAAAGACTCTTTGCTCAAAGCTATAGAAATGTGCAAGAAAAAAGAAGACCACAGCTCCAAAAGTTTCAAAGGTAAATTGGAGTGTAAGTAGGTAGATATACCTTGCAGCCAATAGAGCAGAAGCGGAAGCCATTATCGACAAGTCCACGATTACAGACCTTGCAGTGATTAGTAACTCCTTTACTAGGTCTAGACTGAGGCCTCTCATTCAAGAAGAAAACCTTTGCGCCATTGATCACATAAGGCTGAATGTTTGATATGTCCAAGTACTTCTGTATCTCATGGAGTCTTATCACATTATGATAAGATGATATCCTTATCTGCAGCAAACCAACAACTTCATAAACATTCAAAGCCAAAAAAAGACAATACAAGAAACTTTGGATTGTGAAAATGCAACACACCTGAATGGTACGATGATTCTTGTGATGAGCAAGACAGAGTGAACAAAGCGAGTCATTGGTACAGTCTAAGCAATACATATTGCATTCGCTTTTCGGTGAGTGTCCATGAAACTTGCATTGAACAAAAAATTGTTCGTTCAGTAAAGGTTTGAGCCATATAGGCCATTGATTCTCTTCTTCCTGCAAAACACCATTAACAACATTAGCCATTATACCAAAGAACTCAAAAAACAGTTAGCTTTTAATCACCATTGACTTCAACTTATTCAAAAGTCTCCTCCTTTACATAGACTTGAGAAGACTCTTGACTTTAATGGTTTATTTTTATAATCTTGCAACTAAAGATAATAAGGAATCACAAAACTCGTATTGCAGAATATATTCAGTGTTTAAGTTATTATAAAAACAAAAGCAATTTGAACGGCGATAAGTACGGAATCGAATACAACGCCGTGAATCTAGTTCGATGAAGATCCTATTACTAATCACAAGATTCTTCTTCTTCTCCATTTTCCCTAATTTTAAAACCCTAATCTACCAATAATGAAGAAAATTTGAATTTTCTAAAGAACATTGTTCGAATTCTTCCAAGAAAATCGAAAGCATTGTTCTTTACACACAAAAACAAAGCAATTAGGTGAAAAAGCACACAACTTTGTATTTGTTTCCAGTGGAAAACTCCAATTCAATCAAAACCCAAATCTTATAATTCAAAATCGATGAAAACAAAACCTTTGAATTCGTATGAGACATTGTAAAACCAGAGGAATAGTTAACCATTGAAAACAGAATATCAACAATGTGATAATGTAGAAAAAGGGTTTATCGTTTGAAATACCATAAAGCTTCTGTTCTTAGGCTTGATTTCTCGATTTGGGTTCTCGTGATTCTCAATCGCCATTTCAAAATGCAGTAAAAAGATGAGACCTTTTTTGAGTCAGCACCAAAACTTTTACTTAAAAAAGGGTTTTAGAGAGAGAGAGAGAACAAAAGGGTTTTAGAAAGCGAAAGAGAGAGAGAGATTGGGTTTCTTGTAGAGAGGGTTTAAACTTAAGAGAGAAGAAGACGAAGCGACGAGCAAAAGAGAAGAAAGAGTCTTTCTTATCGCCTCTCCCAATGTCGACTAAAATACCCGAACCTAATACCGAACCTAATAAAGTCCTCCGAACCTAATATCCGAGGCTAAGAAGCGTTGGGTTCAAGGAACCATCCCTTGGCCTTTCCTTGGAATTTTCTAATTTGATTTGATTATTTCCATCTTTTGTTTTTTGGGTTTTTTATAAAATATCTTTCTGTCCTTCTTTGGTCTTATCTCTCTCCCACTATTATTTTACTCTTTTTTCCTCTAAATATATTAATGAATCTTGTCAAATTTTATTCCTTTTTTGGTTTTTTTGTTTTTTCCACAAAAATATATAAGAATATATTAGGTTGGTTGTTAGAGTTTGATAAACTATTCCCATTGCTGAAAAAGTTATGATATTTATTTTTTGAAAAGTTGATTTGTTGTGTTGAGAAAGTTCTTGCTCCATTATTGCAATTTGACATCTCATATCTCTTCAATTTATTACATGTTTATTCACCAGGTGCTTTCTCTATTTTAAAATAGGGTTTTCCACATCATATTATAATTATCAGAAAGATGATTGTACTAATTATTTATGTTTTCATATTTTGAAAATATAATTTTATTGTTTTTTTATTATTCATATTCGGACATCGAATACTATAAAAGTTTCCATACATGAACTTTCCACATGAATCATATGTGGAGTACGTTAGCGTTCCAATAACGCAATCCGAATATGCATGTAATGATGTTGTTTGTAATTGTTTTTCGAAAAATGTACTTGTTATGTCGTGTGGCTAGTTGTCTATGCACAAAATGGTCCAATTTGTTATGCATTTGTTTCATTGTGTACTCTTATTCTAGTTACTAATGCGAGAGACCATTTTTTTTAATGTGGATGGAGAAATTTTCTTCTTTGAATACTTATCTGAATCGCATGATTTGTCATGTGTTAAGCTAATTTCTTATAGCTAAAAACTATCTCCAAAAATTATGAAACTATCTCCAAAAATTATGAAAATTTATTGGTCATAACCCACATTTTATACTTTTCAGAGTTTTATTGATTTGGTAGTTAAAGAAAAATACAAAAATGATAGTTTAAAAGTTCTCTTAAATTCTTTAGTGGGAAGAGAATTATCGCTAGACGAGTAACATTTTGACAATGCCCGCAAACTATAACATTGACCAAATAACTAAAGACCTTCTTAGATGAATTAGCATATCATCAAACTTCACGTTTTGATTTAATCTAATTTATTCTCTTTTTTATTTTCTAAAAAAAATTATTTTCTTTTACAAATCAATAGCTAATTATGTAAAATAACGTATAATATTCTATTGTTTTTTTTGTCAAATATAATATTTTATTGTTAGTTGATTATATCTATAGATTACTAAATACATGATAAAAATCAATATATTTTTAAGAATATATATATGTTTAAATATAAAATTATTAAAATACACACTCTCTCTTCCTTTTACTCAACTTTATACTTTTCTTTCATCTTTTTACTCAACTTTTATTAATTTTATATTTAAACACACCCACTATCTTCAAAAAACTCTCTCCAAAAAGTTCCCAAATAAGAACACCTCTCTCCAATCATAACAACAATCTCCTTTTTTTACTCAAACTTTATTAATTTTATATTCAAAAACACTCATATTTTTACTCAAAAAACACTCTCTTTCCTCATATTCCTCAAAGTTTAATAATTTTATATTTGAAGAACACCCTAGGTGTTCTCCCATTGCGGATGCCCTTAGTTGATTACATATTTATCTTAACTAAATCCAATCTCATTATATAATAAAATCAATTATCCAGTAACCTAACCACTCACACAATGTGACAGTGATGCAAAGCTATCTTTTGAAAAGTTAATTGCTATTACATCATTTATGCTTTTATACATTAAAATGCCTATTTAATAATCTTTTTATTACTATATGCTTACTCATGAGAATGAGTTGGAAAGCGTGTGATGTAAACAAAAGACCGATGTTCTATGCATAGTACGTAGAGCTACAAAGAGAGATAAGCTTCTTAATTTGGAGGACTGAACCTAATCCATATATGTTTTGTTCATTGATTTAATAAAATCAGGAGGAGATTACTGCACAAATCTAGGTATAAAGATGAGTGATTATTATACAATGCCCCTTTGTGTTTTAGTGTTTGGTTTTTGTTGATGTTTCAATTGAATTCATTAATTAGGAAAATTAAGTTGCAAAGTCAATACTAACTATTCCAACATGCATCACCTGAAATGGAAGTTCGGTTTAAACAAATACCGTCCTTGATGGGATACAATACTAATAACTAATTTTGTATGTTGCAATCAAATTTTTTAGGTGGGAAATTTAATATTCTTACTAAAAAAAACTAATTTTGTAGGTTGCAACCAAAACAAACCAAACTGAAAACATTGATTAATTAAGAAAATAGAATACACTAACTTTGCGAAAAAAAAAAAAAAAAGAATACACTAACTAAAATATCTATAAAAAAAACGAAAATATTAAAATTAAATTTATGAAAATGTTTGGTTAACATGAATTATGGATAACAAGAAATGTCAACTAATAACAAGAAAACTTATGGATTAAATGATATACTGAATGACAATAAAATATCAAAAACAATATGAATTATATTAAAGTTCACATTCTAATTTGTTTTAATAATGAAATTGAAGGATTTATTTCAACTTTAAGATTAAATACTTCGAATTCAAGGGAATGTTGGTTAACACGATTTATGGATTAAAACCTTACAAAATTGAACTATATGTAACCAATAATGCTACGTGGTTAAAAAAACAAAAAATGCTACGTGATTTATCAAATATACTGCACCATTTTCACTAAATACATTCAGGTTCTTTATTAGTTGATGGTAATTACATATCACGTTAATTTCATAGTTAATTTAACGTGCATGAAACATACAGACGTCTAAAGATTTGCTGGCCCGATGGGCGATGACAAGTTCTTCTCCTGAGCGTTCTTAACTTCTTATATCATGAATCATACCATAAACTATATGTGTGATTCATGACATAACAGTTATATGTAGCCATAGCCATTTTGGATTACCAAAACTATATGTCTATGCTATATCGTATAATCTACAAAAAAAATAGTTATTGTTAACGCTTAAAAATAACTGATATATAGTCCGATTTATCAATGAACTTCATAAATGTTTTTGGACTATAGCCCGATTTCTGCTACAAAAATAATTAATGTTGAATTGACTAATATATCGTTTACGTAACAAAAATTGCAAATATTGAAGAACTCGAATATTGAAAATATTTTTACAGAATACATATTATAGATCTTAATGATGAAACTGTTATTGTATACATATGGCTCTTGTTTTTTTCTCATAAAGTTGAAAGATATTTCATGTTTTTGTATCCCATGTTAAATCTAACTTCAAAATATCGTCGAGAAATGGACTGGCCTTTTATAAAAATCTAGATACTGTACATAGGATACAAAAATAATACTATAATAATATTCAATATTTGAAATAAGCAATGAGACACGGCACGCCATATCTGACCCAGAAATATCCATTCTTTCCCACACACTTTTGTATTATTTTATTCTATTACCTTATGGGACCAATCGAAATTAATTATTGGCTATTTTAATTTCAATATGAATATAACCATACAATGAACCGAATCGAATGATGGACTTAGATTAAAGTAAGTGAAGATTTTTCCAAATTTAGTGAACTGTTATATGCATAGGGATGTGAAGCAAACCAACCGGTTAAGTGAACCGGCAATTCTGCATTGTTGTTGCTTTTGCGGCTTTCAATGCTATGACCGTTAACTTGTTATTACTGTTTTTGGGTCAATTGTTGACTTATACCATTCATATTTCTGAAGTCTTCTGTACGACTGTACGGATCACATTTTTTTGCACGGCATGTTTTTTCCTGCGGAAAGATATTTTGAAACACACGAGAGTAGTGTAAATGGCTAGTAAGGCCTTCAAAGCGGTCCAAATTCACATAAATTTATGTTCGAAGGAAAACATATTGTACATAAATGAACAAATACGGCCGCACAAACATACTAATATGAATCGTATATAGTGCTTCTTGAAAATAAAACAAACACGTGTGATAAATGAGAAAATGCTGCTACTGTTAAACAGACAATAAAAATCTGTTTCGTTCTTCCAACACTAAAAAACATTTATCGATTTTCAAATCCAAACAAATTTTGGCCGACCTCTTCACTTTTGGAGTCGTGTGTCATGTGTCACAAAAGTTATCTGAGCTCATTGGTGGAGTCGTACGTGTGTCACACATCCTTTAATGAAAGCCACATTTATCAAACATATACTATGATTGGATTATACCAATATAAAAACATATATTATTGGAAATTTTAATAAAATATCTCTTAAATATCAATTGATTTTATTTTAAATTCATCAACTAATAAAGATCTTTTAACACAAAAATTTTATGTCTATAATAATCTCGGCAAAATCTTATGCATGCCTACCATTAATTTCATATTTTGCTTTGTTAAAATATATAATAATATTAAGGAAAAAAAAATGTTTGTATTAAATATTTTAAAAGTGTTTCTAGATTTTAAATTGAGCTTAAACATTTAAATAAATTTTATTACTATTTCGAATTATTTATTAAAGATTTGTTAACCATTCAGGAAAGAGTTCCTAAAAACAATTCACCACTGATTTGATACGGCCCATTTCTTTGAATCTTTCGAGTACATTAAGCCTAAAAGCCCAATAGAGGTTATTAAAAGCCCATAGTAAGCGAAGAAGACAGAGATAAGATTTTTTTATCTGAGTCTGAACATTCATCTCGAGTCACCAAGAACTTCAAGAACTCGTCGCCATGGGAGGAGAAGCACACAAGAACCTCATTTTCGTGTACGGTACGTTAAAAAGAAACCATCCAAACCATTTCCTCTTACAAGATCTGATCTCAACAAACGACGCCGTTTACATCGGTCAACGCACGACCCGGTTACAGTACCCGCTTGTTACGGGTCTTTACGGGATCCCTTACTTAATCAACAAATCCGGGTCGGGTCAAAAGATCCGAGGCGAGCTTTATTCGGTTTCAAAACGTGGGCTTGTACGTCTTGACGAATTGGAAGGAATCAAAGTTAATCACTACGAGAGATTACCAATTGAAGTTATTGAGGAAGATGAAGAAGAAGATGAATCAAACGGTGTCGTTTTGGCTGAGGCTTATTTTGCTCATTGTAGATTTGGTGAAAGATTGTGGGAGAAGAAAGGAAAATGTGGTATGAGTGAATTTGGTCAAAACGACAGCGTTTTGTATGTTAGGGTTAAAGATAGGCCAAGGTTTAGCTCTGTTCTTGATGAAATTGAAGCTTTTGTGTCTTCTACTACCGATTAAAATTCGATCATTAATGTTAAATATTGTAATAAAGATCTCTAAATTGTGTAATGATCGATATGGTTTATATGAATCAACAATCGTTTGTGCTTCTTGCTTATCTTTTAGTCATTGAGTGAACATTTTGAATTCAGTTGCAGAGTTTTGATATGCAGGAAGAAAGATTTTTCAATAATGCTCAAAGTTATAAGCTTTGATTGAATCATATCTCTGAAGAACTATATATCATCTTTCTTAGAATGTAATGATGAAAGATGTACCAATATTTAAGTTTCAGGTTGTTCAAAATGTTATATCCACTAAGGTTTCAAATTTTCACGTGTGAATGTTTAAGTATATATATAACTAGAGAAAAATGTAATGTCATTGATTACAACCAGAATTTTTACTGGTTGTGATTACTATTTACCGGACATCTGTCAAACGACAAACTATATGTGTTTACAAAGAGTCACCGACTAATATGAATTACAGACTGATGTGTGGTGCTGTATGCCTGTATCTACTGTTTACTGAAGTAGTGGTAGGAGAAGTAGCTAGGCAAAGGAGAGATTCTTTTGCGGCTCTATAATGCCTAACCCTACACGCACTTTGTTTCTTTTTTCCATAGCTTCAATCTTCTTTTGATGGTGTGTTGTCATGTGTGAGAGAAACCAAATTTCTACTAGTGGACTTTTTGTTGTTGTTGTCAGACTATGTGATCTCCATTGTCAGTGAGAGGGACCAAATGCTTTTATCTTTGTGCATTTTCAATAAGGGCTCTTAAGTACAAGACGATATGTTCCGAAAACCTTCCAAAAAAGATTTGGCTTATCAACCGCAAAAGTTAGAATGTGCTATTCTCTTATGGATTGAACTTGAACTATTGAGGTGAAAACTTTATCAAAATGTCATGTCTAGCATAGTTGATAGTATATGAAACTTAAACTATTCTCTTATGGATTGAACTTGCGCATTATGCTTGATGATTCACAGGAACATATCAACTCAATAGGACATTGTGTGGGATACTTGATTCGAATGAGAAAACCAAGTGATTAAGCTTTTTTGGGAAGCGTAGAAGAGAAGTGAAAGAAGAAGAGCACTATGGGTACTAGTACTGGTCCTACTACTTCT
>OVBW01000288.1:5021-31723 GCA_900406355.1 Erysimum pusillum | reverse complement strand
GACCAAGGCATTTCGCGCCGTCCACAAGTTCCAACAGATCCAAGGATAGAGAGGTGTGGAAGCTAAACCAGTCGGGGGTAGATTGGTTGTTTGCTTCGATACCTGTAACAGAGCTTGGACAGAGGTCTGAGGGACTTTTGGGGTACCAGATAAAGGTGCAGAGTCCCAAACTTGACAAGCCGCTGTGCATTCTCTCAAGACATGGAGCATTGTCTCAGGGGCATTACAACATTTACAGCAGGGATCCACTTGAATACCTCTGTGTAGTAGCTGACTAGCAACTGGCAGGGCACCCACGGATGCTTTCCAGAGGAAGTTCCTTATCGTACCCTCTTATTTGTATTATAATATTATTCCTGCATAGGATTCATTTCTTTCTTTGAATCAAATCAATAGAAAATATGATACTATTCTCTTGTTTTCACATCATTCCCAAGCGTCCGGAAGTTGACTAAATGTTATGATCAATCTAATTTCTCTCTTTTTCTTATAATATTTGTTTAAACAATTTATTTTGATAAATTTTACCGAAAGTTTTGTATTAGGTTTATTTATTAAAAAAATCTTTAAATTTTAAACTTGTTATTTATATCATATTTATTATTTATTATAAAATACTCAAATATTAAATTACATTTTTATTTGCTTACGGTGATGAAAACCCTAACACGGCTATGCCCTTAAGCTTCCCTTTCACTTTTTTTTGTTTTGCTTTTAGAGCCAAAAACAGATAGATGCTCATAAATTCTTTTTTTTTCCAAAAGACAACGCGTTAACCGTTATGACAATGTGAATGCATTCTTTTTAATTCATTTTTCTTCAGTTTTCTTTTAGTTTTCTTTACCAGCCAAATCCCTTTTAGTCAAGGGGTTTTGAAGAAAAACAATCTTCAACGAAGTACATATCCATTATTAAACCCTGAAAATAGTTTTATGTTTTAAAAATATGAGTTTCAATCTGTTAATGAAAACCATTTATCAATCCTTCCAGCAAATGAAATGTGTGTTTTCGCAAAGACAATGAAATTTATGTTTTTTTTGGTAGAAGACAATGAAGTTTATGTTAAACTAATGGATTGAAATGTAACATGAGTTTTTTTTTTCTATAATTTATCAACATTAAACAAGGAAAGGAAAATGAGTTGAAAAAGTTGATTGATTGGTCGACAAAAATGGAGATAGGGAATCACAAAAGTCAGAAAATATTATTTTAATCAAATGCTTTCTTTTATTGGAATGGAAAATTCCCTTGACTCTTTTTTAGTGAGAAAAAATTTTAGTAGCGAAATCAGTTTTTGATATCGAAATCATTGCTTTGGAGATTTTCCAGAAACAATGCGAGAGTCACCTTAACACGTGGAGTCAGAAAAGGAAATGATTTATAAAACACAAATTTTAAGAAGAATCTGTAACAAAAAAAAAAGAAGAAGAATCTGTAACTTGATTATTTCCAGTTCAAAAGCAAAGTCGCAAAGTTTCAAAAGAAAAGGCAAAGAAGCCCGCTCAAATCATACTAAACCCAAGAGCAACAACTTAAAGATAAACACAAAATTCTAAATTATTTTAATTTTAAAACACATTTAAATTTTTCAAATGAAATAACCATCCAAATGAAAGAAAAATTCAGAAAATATTATAAACATATCGCATATGAAATTATATTATATTCAATATTATGAAACCCATATTCAAAGATTAAACCCCTACGTCCCCAAACATAACGCATAAGATCAATAACTTTTTTTGCACAAAAAAAGAAAAAAAAGATCAATAACTTTTTTTTTTCAAGAGAAACTTTCACTGGCACTTTAAAACTTTTCACACAACTGTTTTTCACGCAATACTTACTTTAGCAAAATCTATATTTTTTAAAAGGAATTTCACGAAAAGCATTTTATACCTTGTTCAGACAGAACAGTGTTCCTTGACTAAAATGCAACGAGCGGAGATCAGTTTCACTATTATAATTATCTTCCTTTATTCATTTGGCATGATGTTCATTGCAACTATGTACAATCTTATTAGTATTAATATCATTAGAAGTTTTGAAAAATAAACCTTTTCTATATGGTTTTCTTACGTCTTCTTTTGTCCGTTCTTTTTCAAGTCATCTAAACACTTTACCCTCGCTGTAAAACCTATTTTATTCTTTAGTCACTTTTTCAACCATTTCTTATTCTTCTATCACTCTCTCTACATTCCTTCTTCTATATAAGAACTAAATTAGTGTTTCTTTTTTTGTTAGTCGATCTATTCAATTATTGACAATCACTCTTTTTTTCTTTTGATAATTAACAATTTACTTTACCACTGATTAATGGATATACGTAAGTAAAGGAGTAAGACTGAACGAAACATTCAACACAAAAATATATAAACACATTCTAAGAGCATCCGTAACGATGCATGTGAGAGGATATATCTTAAGAGTATCTTTATTATAAATTTTATTTAAGAAAGAGATATTTGGTCAGGCGGAGAGAGAGAGGAGCGAGAGAGATTTTCTTTTCAATAATTTCCAGCCAATCACCTAATGTCACATGGCGCTAAGACCCCTGTTTGAAAACATTGTGCGGAGGCAACAACTCTCCCATCCTAGAATGATTTTTTCTTCTTAATTTGTTCAGATTATAATCGATATAGAAAATAAAAAAGATGTTGTAAGCAAGTAGGATTTGAATGAAAAAATACGGAATAAACATGGTTAATGCAAAATAAATAATACAGTATAGAATAAATTTGAATAATAGCGATCATAAATATGATATAGATTTAACAGTTACTAACCATGGATTAGTTATTTTGAATACTTAATTTTTTTTATAAAATGGAAAGTTTTCTGAATTATGAATTAAAAATAAATTAAATTAAAGAAAAAAACACACCAAAATCAACATATTTTGACCGGACCATGCATTCTACAAAACAAGGCCAAAAATTGACGGCACTTGTCTTTTATTTTATTTTGTTCTTTTCAACAAAACAATGCCAGAAAATTAGTTGTAAGTTAAGCCAGATTTACAACTAACTTTGATTATTTTCTTTCTTTCTAATGTTCGCAAAGACGTAAAATCTACCAAAGGTCATACTAGATTTCCAACAATAATCAATCGAAAACGTAATTTTGTTTTGATCCTTCAGAAATTCATTATATGAGTTCCATTTCTGTCGTTTCGGGTCAATAATTTTCAGTTTAGGAGTTTATTTATCATTTCCTTTTGCCACTGGTTACTTCAAGTGCCATTTGATTTTTTCCGAACCGCGTATCTGCTTATAAAGGGGGAGATGATAAATGGATGATGTGATGTTTACATTGTTTAATTTAGGATGATCGAATCTTGTCTGCCGTGGGCCACAAAATGACAATGACCAAATGGTAGTGAGAAAATGCGGTGTAAAGTTGTTTTTATCGATATGTTGTGTTAAAAAAAAAAAAGTTGTTTTTATCGATTTTTGACCCCAAAGGAAAAAAATCGATGCATTAGTTGACAATAACAAAAAGAAAAAAAAAAGAATTGAAATATGTAATACAGTGTTAATATGTGGGAAGTACTGTTTCGGTACTTCGTAAAGACACATCTGAACAAGTAGAGGTCCAAAAAGAAGGAATGGAGGTCCAATGTAGTCTCATACACAAACAGAGGCTAAGAAGATTTGCATCTTCCTGATTACCATTGGAGCTGAAATTGGATATGGCCCGTCGGTTTAAAAAGAAGATAACAATTTTGGTACAAATCATTTCCCACTCGATTGTTGCATAAGCCAAAAGTTTTGATTTATTGTGTATTATATATACGTGCCTTTGTCCTTTGATATGTATCGGAGAGAAAGACTGATAGGGGGAAACATGAGACTGCTGACAGAAGAAAGAACAATTTTTCATAAAGTGAACAGTGATATAGACCCACTTCTCTCACATGCCAGTTTCATTTTTTTGCTATTTTATCAAATTTTATGTTATCTTTGGAGTTACTATTTCTCTGACATGCCCTCTTTCCTCATTTAGAACATTTCTATCCCTAGAAACTGTATGAGTTTTGCAATATATATTATTATAATTCTTTATAAAAACAAATTTAATCACTATATGTTTCTCATTATTTCTTTTTGGGGATCGTTTCTAAATCTCTTTACTTTTTTATGAATGTTAAGATATTATTTAAACAAAATCCATGTCTACAAAGTTTATATATACCGGTTTAGCTACATTTTGGCTCTGATACCATATTGGAGAAATGTAGAAGATGACAACGTTTGTTAGGAAAGAAAAACTTTCTATTTCTCGTAATTGATTCTGTACAATTGAGTTGTATTATATACAAGTTGTGTAAACCAACTTAACCGGAGCCAAATGTAGCTAAACCGGTATATATAATCTAATATAGTTGTGTCTCTTTATATACTAATAATAGTTCCTTTAAATTTTCGATGCGGAACTGGATTAATATATCCCAACAATTGGAACATTTATCGCAAGAGGAAATGATGTGTGCGGCTGAAGACATTGTTTCAAATCATCAAAAGAATATCCCCGAACAGTGAGACATGTCGATGTTGAGTGATTGCCGTGGCTGAGCTTATACCACATTGGTGAGATGAAACTGCAAGTAAAAAATTGGTGGTCACGAGACTCCAACGGGTGA
Source organism: Erysimum pusillum (assembly GCA_900406355.1). NCBI lineage: Eukaryota > Viridiplantae > Streptophyta > Magnoliopsida > Brassicales > Brassicaceae > Erysimum > Erysimum pusillum. Next base: position 27,081 of record OVBW01000288.1, on the reverse strand, counting down.
TCACAGTTCACAGAAACCACAGCCGAGGTTCCCTCCCCCACTCCAAGTTGACATTCGATCACCTGTTGACAAACGGTTGTGTATTGCAAACCAAACAATGAATGAGAACTTTGGGAGTGGTTTGGGGAAACCAGACTCCTTTATACCATGCACAAGACATTGTTTTACAGGCTCTACAGTACTGAGTTGATTACCTATTTCTTTTTACGAGAAAGTGTTTTATCGTTTCTAAATCTCTCACTTTACTTTATTATTTATTATTTTTTTATTGAAAAGAATCTTGGTGAAAAATCACAAATGCACATGTCATGTTCTTAGTATGAACCAAAAGATTTATGTTCCATGAAAATTAATCAGCAACATATAGAAAAAAAGGAAACACACACACGTAGGAATTAAGTATATATCAAGAAAAATTGCAGAACTTTTGGTTTTGCTCCTATTGAAATCGGGAAGCTCACACGCGCAATTGCAGTTGCCGTCCGTTCTGGGTTTTTTTTCAAAATGATTCTCTTCTTCCTCGAGTCCAAGCGTTGCTATAACTCTCTGAACCTCCTTGACAATTTCCTTGACAAAATCGGCTTCAGAGCTGCCAATAAAGTACAATATCGTTCATAATTTGAAGAAAGATGGAATGTACTTTTTTTTTTTTTCTTTATCAATGATGGAATATACTTTTTCTTAGGTTTTAGTTAGGGCGAAAAAAAAAGAAGAAGATCTGGTGAGTGTGAGTGGTACTACACTACTACCTATGGTCTCCCAACGACAAACCCATCTTGTTAGAGAGACATTCCAAGGATTCTTTCCATTCCTTGATCTGATCTCCACTAGACGCTTCCGCGAGCCTCCAAAAGTTTTTACCAAATTCACTGTCACCAGTAGGTTTTCTAACGTCTTTTGGCTCAACCTTGTAAAAGATTGGTATGACTTGGAGTTTTCCTTGATCCGCAAGTTTCCTCATCTTCACCAACTCATCCAAACACCAGCTTGACTCCGCATACCTATAACAATTAACATGATCTGATAAGTTGCTAACGAACGATATTCTTGAAAATCAAGAGCGTCAAATAAGATACAAACCTGGCAGAGAAGATGGCAAGCGCGATCCTCGACTCTTGGATCCTTACAAAGAGATTTGTAAGGTCTTTGCCTCTCTGCTCGTTTTTGTCTACAAAGAAGTTGATCTCATTCCTTTCAAAGGCATCAATGACGTGACTCACAAAGCTGTAACGCAATTGCTCTCCCCTGTAATTCAAGAACACTTGATACCCTTGTGTGGGAGAGAAAACTGCCATTATTAGGAGGTATGAAACTAGCATTTGGTCAGTGAGATTGTTACTAATATGTTCCTTTCTATTTGCAGAATTTTGTGGAGAGAGGGTGTTTTTGTCAAATTAAACATGGTTTTGTCCTCTTCTTATTATTCTTCTTTTTCTCTTTTTGAGTGAACAGTCATTTCACTTAATAAAATTCAATTATGCTACACAAAACAGAGATAATTTATTTAGTTATATGGACATTTTTTAAAAAAGTATTAATTGAATATGCATGCACTTTAATTAATTATTCATCTATATTATATACAAAAAGGAATCTAATATTAAAATTTGAAATTAGCAACAAGTATTTTAACGATAAACACATATGTATATATCTTAATTATTAGATATGAAGAGTTTTCAGTTCCAATTTTTTTTATTCACACATAAATGCGTTATTTTAAGATTTTAAACTTAAAAAATGTTATTTTCACCAATTATACGCATCGTTCTATTTAACTATTTTTGTTCAGAGATTTTAGCCTTTCTATGAAAAAATTATATTAAGAAATTTTTAACACTATTCTTGCGTTTATAGAACAAGATATAAGTCGTTTTGAGCTGATCTCGATTTCTTTTTAGCTTACATAAACCAAAACTTAAAAAATGGGACAAAATTATAAGACTTTGATTTTTCCGTATGTTTCTCATCAGGTACTTACTGATTTTTTAGGAAATAGCTATAAAATTAAAATTTTCAAATGAAATAATCATCTAAAGAAATTTCAAGATATACCCTTTTCAAAAAACATTTGAATAAAAAAATCGCATCAATAAATCATATCATATTCAAGATTAAGAATCCCATATTCAAAGATTAACCCCTACGTTCCCAAAACATAATGCATAAGATCAAGAAACCTGGTAGATCTTTTCAAGCTAAGTATTGAACTCTTAGGGAAACTAATCAGTATTATATGGAGAAAAGAAAAGTACGTACTGTATCTTTGGACAAATACGTACTCTTAGGGAAAGCCTACTAAAATGTACCTTTTTGTTTTTTTTTTCATTTTTTGTCTTTTCTAGTTTAAGGCTTTTTAAAAAGGGCTAATATTACAATCACAAAAACAAGTCCGCGGCATCCGAGTGGCCTACCTCTCACACAAAACATAAAACGCCTCAGACCACAAGCCATGGCCGCTGCTCTTTTAATCTAATCTGACCGCCGCTTCATGACACCGAAAATCCTAGCGACCATAAATTCCAGTCGCCAATGGCCGCATCATTTCTCTAAGTCTTGTCGTTTGTTCAGCGACGGTCAAACGACACGCAAAAGAGCAGGACCACACTTCCTAGTCTTTTTGCATCTTATCATTCCGTCTTAATTACATATCCGATGAGAATCGCTGTCTTCCTGGGAGAGAATCATCAAGTGTTCATCGATTACCGGGAAGAGCACAACTGCGGCACAGCTTTGTCAGCCACCTCATTAATGCCTTTGTTGCTTTCTTGCGATGGAGACTACAGGTTAGTGCCATCTTCAACCTTTTGTGAATTCAGACTCTTAGTTTTATGTTGTCATACGAATTGAACATGAGAACATAAGAGAAATATGAAACTTGACTTTCATACATTACTTCCTCACGTTCTTACACACACTCACACACGTACTTATAGCAAGGTTTTTACTTGCTCCACACTCACATTTTCTCACTCAAAAACTCTAGATTAACCTTAGCTATGATTAGTACTTGTTTTATAGTCTAAGATTACAAGGAAGAGGTTAACAACCTAGCTTAGACTCCAACAACTCTCACCAACTTACTTAGCACTTAACTTGACACTTAGTTTATACTAAGACAAATCACTTACTTCTATGGTTGGGCTTTAGCCAAATCTATTAGACAACATAATTTCTTCTTCTGGGCCATAACTTAAACTTCTGAGGCCCAAACCACTTGTTAATCCAAAAACACAACCTTCTTTTATTTGTTGACTTCTTTACTCTGCTGTTGAGTGTTGACTCTCTTCTTCGACTTTTCTTCTCCTTTAGATTTCTCTTCTTCGACTCTTTGATTCTTCTTCTCATTCTTTAGATTTCTCTTCTTCCACTCTTCTTCGACATTTCTTCGACTCTTCTTCTCCTTCTTTAGATTCCAGGTTTCATTGCTCCAATCAATTTCTTCTCTTATTGCTCTTCTTTTCTTTCTCATGGATGTTGACTTTTTTCTTTATAAACCAGTTAAAAATATAAATAAATAAAAAGCCATAATTAATATAATAAAACTACCTTTTTAGCTTTATATAATTATTATATTAAGTAAATTTCTAATTCAGTTCACTCGTCTAACAATTATTCAGCTATTCCGTTATTTATCTACCATACCAGTGAGACTCATTATGTAAGCCTCATCATAATTACATTATGTGATTTACTAATTCCTGACATAATTACTATAAATTCTGCATAAGAGAGTTAAAAGACATGGTATGCCATGAAAGCCACGAGTTCAATTTGCGTTGGATGGGATATCTCTCCAAAAAAAGAATTAAATGGCATGATCTAGACTCCACCCTGGAAGATATACCGGTCCACAAACCCTGAACCTCCTAATCATAATAGAAAAAAATATGACCACTGCGATCCTCGACTCTATGATATCTTTACAAATATCATTTTGAAGACCTTTCCTTTTTTGCTCGTATATTTTTACTACGAAGTTGATTTCATGCCTTTCAAATGCATCAATGAGGGATTGAGGGTTCACGAAGTTCTAACGTAATTGCTCTCCCTGGTAATTCAAAAGCACTTGATGTGTAGAGTAAGAGAGAAGAATGTCCTCCTTTGGAGGCACATATACAATTTTACAAACCACGGGAATGAATTGGTTAAAGTGTTGCACTTCTAATAGAGGACAAATGAGATATTTCAAGATTGGAAGTTTGATAGTGAAAAAGACGACGTGCTACTTATACCATGACGAAATCGACAATCACACTATTTTGGCGTAAATGGCAATGTATCAAAAATCCTTGGACATGTGAGATGTGAACAATATACGCTAGTTTTTAAAAATTAATATAAATTCTTGTGAATTTCAACCGTACAAGTAAAATGGTGAAAAAGTTCATAAATTTACTCCAAAACTATTAATCAGTAAAATAAAACTATATTGGTTGAATCCAATTAATCTTTCAAATATCAAAGTTGATATTTAGTGAATTTATTTTTTATTTCTACTATTGTGTTAGATTTATTAAAATTAAGAAGGGGAAAAATGAAATTGTCAAAGTTTGCAATACTATTTACTATTTGGAAGGATTGTTCTTTAATCTTTATTCTTAATGTAGAAGTTAATTAAAATCGATTTTGGCATACTTTAATTTATAGATCTGGTCCATGGTTGGTGATGCCTTGAAGATCCAGATCTGGTCCATGGTCGGTGGTGCTTGCCGGCATCTCGTTTTCCAGTTATTAGTTTCTTATCTTTTTATCGAGTTTTTCTGAGGTTTAATTGGTTTTTAGTGTCTTAAGTTTCTAGATCGTGTGATTTCAAAGATGAAGTTATTTCTAAGTCATGAGAATCATTTCCACACATTCGATAAGGTATTAGAAGTCCGCCGGCTACTGTCGATACGGGAACGTCTAATTGTTTACCTTATGTTTCGAATGAGCATTGTGGTATTGCTAATGTGTCATCAAAGGATGTTTCCTATCTCTTTTTCCGGTGTGGAAAGACCATTAGTTTGCTCTTTGTCTTTTATTGTTGAATTTCTTCTATGATGTAATCGATTTCGAGCCAGTTTGCAATAAAGTGTTAAAAAAAAAAAAAGTACTTCTTTATCTTTTTTTCCTTAGTCACAAAAGTAGTATATTTTCATATTTAGAAACTTAGTGTATTTTGCCCAAAGAAAAAGAAACTTAGTGTATGTTTTCATATTTAGAAACTTCGTGTATATTATAATAGGCATTCAGGAAATTAGAAACTTAGTTTGAAGAAAATTATGAAAGTAGTAGTTAATTATGTGGAACGTAATCTTTAAGAAAGTCATTGGAGTCGTTGATACGGCACGTGTCGTACCTAGAGAGGTTTTCCACACAACTTCTAACAATAACAAACTACTATATGAAAGTTAATTTCTGTTCGTCTCTTAATTAATGATCGAATCGCTCCTTTTTGGTTCACTTACATCCAACAACAATAATGTTTCCATGAAAACACCACTATCACAACTCAACAGTTTTTGCTATTTAACAATTGTAAGTCAGCAAAAAAATTTAACTAGATATTTTAATCAAAACTAAAATATAGGCGACAAATTCATGAAACAATATATTGACCCATGTTCAAACATTTCATTATTGATATGGATGATTTTATAACACAATGTAGGATTGTATATATGAAAGATAAAAGTAATAAGAACACGAGATAAAAAAACGTTTTAAAAAAAAACAAACACGGATCAATCAATGAAGAGGAGAAATAAAAAAAAATTATTTTTGAAAATATACTTAAGATATAGGAGAAAAATATATATTTTTAAAAAATATATATATACTTAAGAGAATATATGTTATGGATTTTATGAATTAATAAAAGAAAATGATATATATAAAATTTTGAAAACTATATTTTCTATATAATAGTGATTTTAGAATTGAAGGCATAATAAATTTTTAATTATTATTAGTCATATGTTATCAAATATTAGAATTAAAAGTGTAAATGGACAAAGACAAATTTAAATATTCTTAATTTTCAAATGATCCTTTAAATTAAGAAGGGTGGAAATCAAATTGCAATGCTATAAAAGGATAAGTGCGCGGGCGATGTTGGATACTGAGTGACATCAGGGAAAACTTTGTATGCGGGTCTTTAACGACGCATCATCATATATGACAAAAGTGTAGGCTCATTAACGACGCATCATCATATATGACAAAAGTGTAGTAGGCTCATAAATAAATAAGGATGTACCCTCAAAAAAATAAAAATAAAATAAGGATGACGAAAGTCGACAAACAAAAAGAAAAATATTCCACAGCACTAACTTTTTAGGATTTCACAAAGAAACCACCAAACCAAACAGTCACATATCCAAACAGAGGATCAGAAGATTAGTCATCTTTTTGATCACCGTTGGATCTCAAGTTGTTGGAAGTTGCCAGTAAATATATAACACACTTAAAAAACGACAATAAAGAATTTGTAACAAATCATTTCATTCACACTCGATTTTAGCTATGATTTATTGTCAAATATATATTTACGGATTATTCGACAGAAAGATTGGTATACAGAATGGTGATATAGGAACTTAGTTGATTAATATGATTTTTTTACAAAAATTAATCACCAACATATAGAGAAAATTAAAGTACCTTCAATAAAAAATTACACAACTAGAAAAGAGAGTCTATATCCATACAAATTATATAACATTTTCTTACGTCACAACTTTTTTGGTTCTGCTTTTCTTGAAATCAGGAAGCTCACATTTGCAATCCTTTCTCTTCTTTTTCCCAAAATGATTCTCTTCTTCCTCACGTCCAATTTCTGCTACAACTCTCTGAACCGCCTTAACAGCTTCCTTGACAAAATCGGCTTCAGAGCTGCCCAAAAAAAGTATAGCTTATGTCATGCAAGTATTAGAAGAAGACAAATTTAGTGAGTTTGAGTTGGAAGTTATACCTCTGGTCTCCCAGCGACATACCCATCTTGTCGGAGATACACTCCAAAGCTTCCTTCCATTTCTTGATCTGATCTCCACTTGAAACCTTTGCAAGCGTCCAGAAGTTGTCACCAAACTCACCTGTCTGTTTTCTAACGTCTTCTACCTTCACTTTGTAGAAGATTGGAATGACATGTAGCTTTCTTTTATCAGCAAGTTTCTTTATCTTTACCAACTCATCCAGACACCAGCTTGACTCCGTGTATCTGGAAAGTAAGAATGATTACGATTCTTGATGAATCTTATGGATAATGTGAAAACAGAATAGTACAAACCTGGTAGAGAAGATGGCCAACGCGATCCTCGATTCTTGGATCCTAAGAAAGAGATTTTTGAGGTCTTTGCCTCTCTGTTCGTATTTGTCTACGAAAAAGTTGATCTCATTCCTTTCAAAGGCATCAATGAGGTGGCTTACGAAGCTGTAACGCAGTTGCTCTCCCCGGTAGTTCAAGAACACCTGAGTGGGAGAGAAGAATGCCATCGTTCGGAGGTACTTGTGAAATTAAGCGCGCACATGCGTTGTTATTTAAATACCAAAAAGTGTCTTATTCGTAACATGACGTTGCATAAAAACACTTAAAAACAAAAACTAATAACGTATTATATGAAAGAAAGAAAAGGTTATTACGTCAGCGAAAAGTGGCAAATGTAAAAAAATATATATATACATGCGTGATCTTATTTATTTTCTTCATCTCCTCTACTCCCAAATCCTTTTATTTTCCTTTTGGACATCCCAATCCCTTTATTAATTTTTGTGACTCCCAGGGACCCAGTCCCTTAATTGGCACTTTTGTGTCTTACCCTCATTTTTGGTCTCATCTAACTTTATGTAATTGCTTGTCATACCCATGTACTTTTACCAAAAAATTTGTAAACCTATTTAATAAGATTTTTTTTTCCTAATGTGAATATATCTACAAAGATTGTTAAGATTTTCCCAAAATTAAGTAAATACTCCTAGACGACAGCAAGTTTAAGAGGGATTAGTAAACTAAATGCAGAGAAGATCGTTGTAAGTCGTAAGACAAACAATTGGTGTTTCTAGATATGGTGTTCTAGACAATCATGTGGATTTTCGAATCAACACTATCAAAAGTTGTGGCATATATTAACGAGTGAAGTCTTGCTTTGTTTTCTCTTTAAAGGCAGTAACATAATGTGTGGCAAACATTCAGGTAGGCGGTGAACGAGTGAACGAACCACGACATTATAAATGTTTTCAATTGAAAACCAATTCACTGAGATTTGGAAAGGACTTTGTGAGTGAACCAAAATGTATTATATGAAGCCAAAGAAAGAAGGCCCCATAGGTTACTACGTCAGCAAACAGTTGCCACTTTTAACTATTATTTTCTATTTCAAAAAAATAATAATAAAGTATATACATGCGTGATCTCATTCCTTTCTTCAAACTCGTTTACCAATCCCTTAATTTTTTTTTTTTTTTTGACGTTGCAGAAAAACACTTAGAAAACGAATTAGAAAACGAAAACAAATGTATTATACGAAAGAAAGAAGGCCCCATAGGATATATCATATAAGTATCTGTTAAGGGTTTTTGGGTAATTGTGTATAACCCCTAATCTTTTCTTTGTGTCTTTCTATTTATATTACACATGTACGATAATTAACATTCACGTTCTATAGTTACTACGTTACTAAAATAACCTTTATACAAAAAAAAATAAAGTTTAATCATCTAATTCACCAAAGGATTTTTTTTTTTTTTAGTCGTCTGGATTTATTAACTATTACAAATTATGAGAACTATTGCATAGACGATTCTACCATGGGCAATTCCTTCCGACCCTATCAGATTCACGACCGTACTCCGTTTTCCTTCTCCATGCTGAATCCCGGCGAACGGTTCTAATTGCGCATCACTGGAGATCTCATGTAAACTTGCCTCCATTAATCTGTATAATTGTTAATAAATCGCAATATATGGGACTCGAACCCCATACCTCTTGGTGTAGAAGCATTAATGAACCCTTGATCAACCACTGAGCCAAGGGAGCTTCCACCAAAGGATTAAAGAACAAATGTTTAGATCCTTTTTTAGAACTTAAAACAACAAAACTTTTTAGCTTTGGCGGTTTTTAATTTTGACCAGCCATAATGTCATTGCTATGACTCCGTCTTCCTCTAGCGACAATATTTTTATTCTATTTTGATATTTAAGTATTTAACCTTTTACCAAAAAAAGTTAACCTTTAAACTATTATTTAAAAAAAAAAAAAAAATTACACGAGTCATATCATTCCTTTAATCACAGTCCCTTTTCTTCGCATTCCCTTTCTCTCAGTCCCTTTTCTTCATAGCTTTCACTTCCAATCCCTTTATTTTATTTTTACTTTTTGACATCCGAATCCCTTAATTTTTTTTACCTCCCAATCCCTTAATTCCATTAACTTCATACAATGCTTTCATAGTAACTTTATGCAATTGCTGTCACACCCATGTAATTTAGCAATATTTTTGTAAACCTATTTTATAAGATTTAAAAAAAAAAAATTGTTTTCTAATTTGAATATCTACAAAGGTTGTTAAGCTTTTAAGTAAATACTCCTAGACAACAACAAGTTTAAGAGGTATTAGTAAACTAAATGCAGAGAAGATCGTTGTAAGACAAACAATTGGCGTTGCAAGGTATGGTGTTCTAGATAATCATGTCGATTGTCGAATCAACACTATCAAAAGTTGTGGCATAGACGACTGAAGTCTTGCATTTTAAAGGCCGTAACATAATGTGTGGCAAACATTCAGGTAAGCGGTGAAAGAGTGAACGAACCACGACACCATAAATGTTTCAATTCAAAACCAACTGACTCAGATTTGGAAAGAATTTTGAAGTGAACCGAAATAATGCCCACAAAGCATTTCAATCTATGAGAGCATGATCCAGTGGCTTCGAAAATCATGTGTAAGAATGCTTCTTCCAACAATTGATATGTCTGAACATTATATTTTTAAAAACCCATCACAAATAGCATCACTGGGATTGACATGCACGTATCGATATGAAGATGCCTCGTTGTATAGGCCTTGTTGAAAGAAAAAAAACAGTTGGGGATGGACTTTGTGAGTTGATTTGCAATTTCCATTGGCACACAATTCATTCAAAAAAAAAAATTGGTGTAAATTGCGATTGTTAAGGGGTCATGGACATATAGTACATACATTTTCCCAAATCTTGTGGAAAATTAACAAACTTCTTCTTTTTAGCCTACCGCAACCATGCATACATTATGCATACTTCATCTGACCTTCTCATTTGCTTCATTGATGATCACCAATTACCTCTCAAGATTTTCTTTGGTCATTAGTTGATCTTCCATGATTAAGTTTGTGAAAATAAGAACTTCTGATCTTGGCTCCTCTGTTTCAAATGCCTTTAGATATTCAAAAAAACTTCACAATTAAAAACTTCACAATAGTTAAGTATTTTTTTTAATCAAACAAGTCCAAACTATAAAGAACAATACATCAAACATAAACTGTATATCACTCTATTTTTCTTTGATTTTTGTAAATCTTCTTAACATACACATGAAACTATATGTCTGTATAATAATCACACAACAAATTGTAAATGATCTTCTTGAACATACATATATACTCATCTCGTCATAAGATTCGAACCACTCGAACTCTGCGTCGTGATGATAACAACTCGTTCAATCTCCCAATCTCAACCATAAGTTCCTTTATTTTCTACAAAATCACAAAATTTCCAATTAAATATCGAATTAATTTTTTTTCAAAAAAGATAACTTAAAACCCAAAATTAATTAACACAAACCTGATCTTTCTCTTTGAGAAGAAGAAGTAGAAATCTCAGCTTCTCTTCATGTACTCGTCTCCACCATCTCACGAGCTTCACATAAACAAGGCTCGAGACCAACGAGAAACCTCCAATGAGAGTTAATGACCAAAATACCCTTCTACGAGTCACGTAATCACAACGAACCCTCTCCACGGCCTGGAAGAACAACATCGAGTCTTTGATCACTCGCTTCTTAGTTGTCTCAATCACGCGCCACGCAAACGAAAGATTCACGGTGGAGGAAGATTCGTCTTCCCCTTCTTCTTCTTCTCCGATGAAGGGGACAACAGATTCTTCATCTTCATCTTCATCATCATCATCATTATCGTCGTCCGTTGGATTTTCACGGCGATGGCTTGGTTGTAATATCGGTGAGTTTGGAGGGGTAGATGCGTCAGTTGATGAAGATTTGGGTGAGGTTACTACCCAAGATGCGTCAATTGGTGAAGATTTGGGTGAGGTAACTACCCATTCACTCAGTTCTTCTTCTTGCTCTGCCTCTGCTCTGTCCATAATTTGGATAATGTTCTTCTTTTTTGTGTGTTGGTTCGGTTTTTTATATATGACGTCATTTTATAATATAATTCTTAAATATCTAGTAACGATATTCTTGCTAGTGGTTAACAATAAATATCTAAACAGAATGATATTGACACTATTGGTCTCTCTACTATCTCTATTTTCAATATAAATATTAAAAAAGAGTAATAATAAATGAATTCTTTTTTGATTAAAAAAAGTTAAAATTTTAGAAAAAACAATAAATCTTATGTAGCCTTAGGCTATCCAAGATGGCTCACTGGTCTTTTTGAGGAAGAAAGAGTTCATGCCTATATTTGATTGCTTTGTTTTCTCCTTTTGTTTCAGGTAGTTTAGTCATTTTTTGGGGCTTGCCCTTTAATCTTTAAAGTGGCTCGTCTATGGCTAGTTGGTGGATTAGGTTTGATATATAATCTTGTAGTTGTGTTGAAAGTCTTGTAACAGCTTACTACCTTTGATATATATATACTACCAGATGACAAAAAAAAAGAAAAAACAATAAATCAAGATGTTTCTCGACACATGATCCGACGGTTATGTACTTTTAATACATTTAATATTTTATGCATGTTTATTATTTCGTGCTATTGGGTGATCAATACATTATAAATGGCTATAATCAGAACTAAATGGCATGCATGATTATATATTAATTATATTATTAAATTATGTTCCAATCTTTTCTTATACAAAGTCTTCTCTACATTCATTATTTAGATCAAGACTTAAAATTGACAAATGGTTCCAAGAACATTGCCTGAATGGTTAAGTAGTTAACATGTCGGTACGAGGCTTATGTTCTCTTTTTGTTTTATTTTATTATATATCACATGTAATTCATTGGAGTACTCTTTATCTTTTATCGTTTACAGCTTCAAAAGTTTCTGGAAAACTTAGCTTTCGAAAATCAGCAGAGGAACCAAACATTCCTATTGCTGCTACTACTTTAGTATCACGTGGTACGTACCAAAGTAAAACATAGACAAATTTAACTATATGACACTGGCAAATAATTTTTTTGTCAAATAAGTAAATTAGCTTATGCAAATATAAGGAAATATTCTCAGGTGCCATGAAGAGAAATACTAGTTGTGCCATGATCTATAACAAAATAAAATCTTTTTTATACAAAATCAAGCGTTACAATAACAAATTAATAGTATGATCAGAAAATCACTGACAAAAATTTGATACTTATTCATCAAATATCAAGCTGTATTAATATAGAAGTGGCAAATTTTTCTAAATCACCAAAACATTTTGGTCAAGTATAATGGACCTAAAATCATGAACCAAAATCATATATATGTAATATGTAAGGTAATGATTAATTTTATGTTCTGGGAAATTTATTTTTCAATCTCTATAGAATAACATTTACTAATGAATACCTATCGTCGTTTTTGATATAAAGAAAAGCAGAGCTTACAATCTCGTAAATTAAAGGGGATAAGATTCCACGATCCGGGAAGTCGAGTAGACTTTGTCTTTGTAGATAGTGAAGCACAAAAGATACCAAATGTTTCTACAACATCATCACAAGATCTTCCATCTTCTTCTTCTACTACTTTTACTACACATAGTAATGAACGTTCTAATTCACTACGATCTATCGTTATTCAGTAAATTAATAATAGATCTCTAATACTATTATTTACAATGATCTAATTAAACGATATTTATGTGAATGTACTCAATGGTTTTCCTATATTTATATTCAAGTATCTATATATGTGGAAATAAAAGTCTAATTAAATCATATGTTTTACTTTCATAATATACCTTTTTTCAATATTGATCACCAAACTTCTTAGAGTTTTAACTTGAGATATAAAAGGTTCATAAAAACAAGATGGTCAACACCAACACTCGAATTCAACTATCATCTTTGTTTGATCATATTTTGTAAACATTTGAATCAATATTCAGTTCATATAATAAATAAGAATCCAGATTTGAATTTTTTTTAAACATACATACTTTACTCAAATATGATAAATAATCACTTAAAAAATGTTAATAGAAATCGCACTGGATCATAAAAATCAATGGGTTGGTAAAATCAAAATTTTTGTATTATAATATACAAATTAATTATATTACTATAAAATTACAAACACTATAGTTCAATCATAGTTTTTAATTGCACTAAATGAACATCATTTTGTACGTGCATCTCGATGGATAAACAAACGAACAACACCTGCACCTATGTAATTGAAAAGATAATTGAACTTCCCCACTTTTCTTTTCAATTTTTTCCCCCAAAATGATTTCTCTTCTTCCTCCAGTTCAATTGCTTCTTTAACTCTCTTAAGCTCCATAACAATCTCGTAGACAAAATCAGATTCAGAGCTGCCAAATATAGTAAACTTTAACCCATCAAACATCCTTCATATTTAGAACGAAATTAAAGGGATTTAAAAAAATCAAAACATCCTTCATATTTTGGAAGAAAAAACTTATGTTTTAACTAAAAGTAAGAGGTGGAAAAAAAACTAGAAGCAAGAAGAAATTAAAGTACCTCTTTTCTCCGAAAAACAAACCCATCTTCTCGGAGATGCACTCCAACGCTTCCATCCACGCTTGAATCTTATTTCTATTAGATACCGCGAGGCTCCAGAAGTTTCTACCAAACTCACTATCAGGTGTCGGTTTATTAACATCTTCTGGCTCCACCTTATAGAAGATTGGTATGACTCGGAGCTTTCCTTGATCCGCGAGTTTCTTCATCTTCACCAACTCATCCATACACCAGCTCGACTCTGAATACCTATAATGAATTAATACATTATACAATGATTATGGTTCTTGAATCTTCTGTGTTTTCTTTGTTTAATATATGAAGTAAGATATTGAGGACATGAAAGAACAGCATGCAAACCTAGTAGAGAAGATGGCCAGTGCAATGCTTGACTCTTCGATTCTTACAAAAAGATGGCTTAGGTCATTGCCTCTCGGCTCGTTTTTGTCTATGAAGAATTTAATCTCATGCCTCTGGAGGGCATCGCTGACGTGGGTAACAAAGTTGTAACGTAGTTGCGCTCCTCGGAAATTCAAGAACACCTGATGGACCTTACGCGTAGAGACGGCGATTCTCATAGGATTTGAAATAGGAGACGGCGTCAAATTCGAGTTTGCTTGACCTTCACTTGATGAAGGACAAGAAACAGCATCAAAACGCGGCGATGAGGAACTGTAAGTTGTTGAGCGGCGGCCAGCTATGGATGAAAATCTGGTGGCCATATCTGAAGAGACTGATCTGATGTAGATAATGAGTCCCAGCAAGACAATGATCGTGTTGATGAGATAGATATACGGTGGATTCTTGTGGTTTCTCTTCATTGCTTTCTTTCTAGTAAAAATGCCCTTCTTATGTGTCTTTACAAAATCTTCTTTCACCTGAAAAGAAAATCGCATCATCATCATCTTTAATAATTCAACACATGTTAGAGATTATAAGATACTCATGTGACAACTGACATGTATTCACAAAATCAACATAATTTTTACCAAAAAAAAAAAAATCAACATAACAGCAACTTATAAGACCTTTGGTTTTGATGGAATGGTTCTCCGTGTGTGTTGACATTTCTTGGGCCTGTAATCACTGCAATTTTCTTGTTCATTCGTTGGACTTCTCAAATTATCCACAGGCTGATTTGGGGAAAAAAACCAATCAAGTTAATTAAGTTGGGCTCAAAGCAAAAGAAAAAAACGAATCAAGTTAAGTCAAAGCCCAACTTACACAGATTCAAGTCTTAGCCCAAGTTTAACAAAAGAGAACACGTGACCTGAAGTGTGAGATGAAAACGACAAAGCCATTTATAATTGTTGTGTTACTTATTTAATTTTTCTTTTTCTGTCGCCTCCTTGTTTATTTATCTACATACATTGGTTTTCGAATGATCCAAACGAATTTGCATTGCTTATAGCCTTATATAACCGATTCTGAAAATTATAAATCCAAGGGGGTGTATCGGTTAAAGTAACTGATGTCAGTATTTTCATTGTTTGTGTTAATCGATGTTTACTGTGATCAGTTTCAAAAAATAAAATAAAACTAGGTTCTGTCCATTTTAATAAAAATTAGGTTTTATCCTGCGGTTTCATATGTTTATTATTGTTATTTTTTCCCGAAATAACATGGTAAATTGAACTAAAATTATATTTATTATTTTCAAACATTGTTAACAAAAAGTATTAATTGAAAGCCATTTAACAAAAAAAACTCGAGAATGATAAGTTCAACTTTTATATCAGGATTCACCTACAAGAATATCAAGAATTTCATTTGTTTTATCAGATTAACTGGCGGATACACAAAGATGTTGTTACAAATCCATACCTCATATATATGAGGATGCCTCTCATCGACAAAGTGTTTGTCATCGTCTCTGTAAGAAACAGGGTGAGAGAATCATGTTAAGTAAAAAATACCATTCATATGAAAACCAACTGAGTAAATATAGAGATCAATGCTTACTAACAGTTTATATTACATACCTAGCAAGATTGAGCACTTTTGAGATTGCCAGGTGGGCCTTTTGATCCTGATCAAGGGAATATGTGCATGAGCAATGTTGTCTTGATGATTTATAGTAACCAGCGTAGTGACTACAAATAGTTCTAGTTGAGCAAAGGTACCTCTAGCAACAAAAGAATATGCCTAATGTCGGAAACGTCATAGAGAGCGAAGATATACTCAAGCTGAAACAAGAACCATAAAAGAGATTTCAAGTAAATGACATAACAACAAGGGACAAAAGACAGCATCTTTCAAGATCTTACCGGGACATGGCAAGATTGAGCTATTTTTTCTTTCACATTCTCTTCAAGTGCCTAATGAAGGACAAGGTTAATTAAAACATTTGTATCAGAACAAGAAGATAATACACCAAGAGACAGTAATTTAGATGAAACAGATTTAAAGTCCAGATGGAGATGCAACCAAAAACCAACCTTAGCCCCCAAACAGCAAACTAAGATATCCGGGGTCAAGCCTAAGCCTCGTAGCCCCCAGAGTTTCTGAAAGACAACAACAAAGCAAATGATGTAAATGTAGACATAGTATCAAATGCTGTTTCATGGCAGCTTCATTTCAACAAAAGTTATATACCCGTTCACCAACAACATTAAGCACAGGCACGACGCTGAAGTGGACCCAACAGAAATTCCATAGGCCTGATCAACCAAAGATGCAGTAGTTAATTATATTTCATCATATCCATATATTTACACAGACTTTCTTTGCTATTGGGGTCAAATGGTGATGCTTACCTACACGGTAAGAGAATTGGCCAAGCGCCATAATAAAAGGATCAGATTCAATATCATCACCTGCAAAGATAAAGAATCTCTGTTTACAAAGAAGAACCAAAGCCATGAAACAAAAACAAAAGAATCCAATTTTGTTGTTTCTTCTAACCAATAGTTCCCCCTAACTGGATAACGCAAACATTAGCAGGACCCTCCTCTCCATCAACAGGAATAACCGCAACTCTCTCGATCCAATCTTGAATTGCATCAGTGACGTGAGGAACAACCTAAAATCATCACAACCAAACCACTTTTAAGAGTTACAAGAAACAAACACCATAACTGATACGGATGACGGTATCATGTAAAACCGTGTGAAATCAACAACAACGTGATTGGTTTTTGATATTTTGGTTTTGTGCTTTTTCCTTTTCAAGAACATGAAATGAGAAAGCTTATTTATTACCTGCACAGTCTTTCCCAAATAATCTCCTTCACTCTCTTTAGCAATTACAAGCTGTGAAAATGACTAAAAAAAAAAGAAGGCATATGAAGATTTAGTAAACCTAAATCATCAATCAACCTCTAATTAAGCTGAGATCTAGATTTACCTGGTAAATTTTTCCAGCAGTGATATCTAGAAACCTTTCGTAGCTTCCAAGATCAAGACCCACCTTTTTCAAAAATCACATAAAGTTCTTAAAAGATGAAGTCTTTTAAAAAATTCAACTAAAGTGATATTTACTTACATATCCACCGTGCTCGAATGGTGGCATAGTTCCAGCATCGGTGTTTAGATAAGGATCTGAAAGATTTGAGTGTTCCGTAAGAAAAAGAAAAAATAAAAACATCATTTGAATTGACTCAAACAGAGAGACAAGAAGAGGGTAACAGAAAAGTTAGAGTAGTAAAATACCGATTTTGATTGGAGTAAGACCACAAGCTTTAAGGAGAAGATCAACAGTAATTGCAGTTACTCCTTTGCCTGATCCACTCACAACGCCACCTGTTACAAGAACGTACTTCATCTTCTTTCTTCTGATCTTTAATCAACTAATCTTGCACAGAAATAACCAACCAAATCAGTGAAGGAGACAATTTATTCACTTTCGTAGTCAACAATAAAGAAAATTTGGGTTTAAATCTCCATAGTTGCAGATGTAGAGGATGTGACCAAAATAAAACGAAATTTTCTCTTTTTCTTGGTTCAAATTATTATTCAAACAAAGAAGGATTTGGACCAAAAGCGATATTAGGTAAAGTCGTGCTCTAAGAAAAACTGATAGTATTCTGCTCAGAAATTGAAGTCTACGAGTATTCAATCCCAGAAAGCAGAAAATCAGAAACCCAAAACACAAGAGAAAGATCGAGAGAGAGAGACTTGAATATTCCGGTGATTCGTTCAAGTATATATATATATATGATTATTAGCACTCTGGCACCCTTTTTGAAGAAGTTTTTAAATGTTTGGGTTGGATGACAAAAAAAAATAATAATAATTTAAATGTTTGGGTTTGGGTTTGGGTTGGATGACAAAAAAATAATAATAATTTAAATGTTTGGGTTTGGGTTGGATGACAAAAAAAAAATAATAATTTAATTGTTTGGGTTTGGGTTGGATGACAAAAAAATAATAATAATTTAAATGTTTGAAACACAACTATTAAAATAAGAGCGAGTTAGCGAGGGACCATTTCATATTTAAACATATCTTTTCTTTTTCCCATAGTTCTGGTTCTCTCTGTTAGTCCGCATTTGTTCTACTGTATATGAATTTGTCAAAAAAATGTAATCTGATCTTAGATACCCAAATATTATTTTTATGTTTTCTCTGTAGCCAGATCACCGGAAAAATTCAAGCAAAGAATACTGGGATTGATTACTCGTATATAAATTTCAATTTTTGAAAAAAATACTGTCTTTGGCCTAGTGATAAAGGGGCTCCAGCTGGAGCTTCCGCCCTGGGTGCGAATTCTTTTGGACATCCGGAGACGCTTTAAGTGGTAAGAAAACGTGGATTTCTCGTAGGATTAGTCTTTGGGCCTAGAAAGCCTTTGGGATCCCCACGGTTATAAAAAAAAAAAAAAAAAATTTAAAAAAATACTGTCAGTATTTTCTAATAAACAACCATTTCACAATTACACATATCTTTTATTTTTCCAGAAAGCTAATATATTTACAACTACAGTAGTAGTATGTTCACAACTCGTATGTTGTTTTTGGTAGAAGACGGGAGACATTGGCCATGTTCGTTTGGTCGCCGCAAGGTGGCTGCGGCAGCGACAACGGTAGCGGTGGCGGCGAACGCTGAATTTTGACGCAACCGCTAAATCAAATCAGCGTTCAAAATTTTTAATTTCAACGATCTGCGGCAATCTGCAGAGACCAAACGAACAATATTACATGTGTTTGCCGCAGCCGCAAGTACCTGCGGCGACTAAACGAACATGACCATTGCCTCCCAATTTCACAACTCGTATGTTTGTGTTCGGTTCAGTTAAAATAAAATAAAAAAATCCGAAAAGCAAATAAAAGAACAAGAGGTCAGCAAAGCTTTAGGGAACAACCTTCAGAACACGTGTCAATAGCGATACTGGGTCGTGCCTACGTTGGTGAAATAGACACATTTACAAACGGCCCACTTTTATATAATAAAATTATGATTATTCGAGGTTCCATGTTAACGCAGGGAACGTTTTTTTCTTTTTAGTCAATCTTTGATATATTCATGAATATAAAACCGATCTCAAACCATCTAGGGTAGTTGGAGACAAAAGCTTCATGAGAAGGTGGAGAGTGTGGAGTAGGATTAGATGCGGTGGAGGAAGATACCATCGAAGATTGTCTTCTTCTTGGGGAAATGGGTGCTGCAAAGTGATTAAGTCCTCTGAGACGAATTCCAGGGAAATATGGAGATGCTGCAGCAAGTTCGTCGATGTTGATGGGGGGTGAGGCTGGGCGTGGGGCTGAACATACAACACAATAAACAAGTTTTAGCGAAGGCCCAAACCAAGCCCAAAATGAGCACCGACAGAGAAGAATTGGGTTGGATCAACATCCAACGCAGAGGACACGTGTCACACAGTGGAACGTCGTCAAAAACACGTGTGCGGAAGAAGAAGAGCAGGGACTAACCGCCGAGATCGCCGGTTGTTTTTTCGCCTGTGAGGAGCTCCAAACCGCCGGAAACAACGCCGGTGGCTTCAAATCAGAGCCCCAAAGTCTTCATCTTGGAGAACCAGGAAATAGGGTTTCTTCTCAGCGAAAGAGATGCGAGCGAGGTACAGAAGCTGCCGCTAACGAGCGAGGTACAAAACCCGATTAAAGCCGAGGAAAGCCCAATCCATTCAAAATCGCACCGGAAGAGAAAAGCCTCAAATCAATCAGAATTACCACGATAGAATCACAGCAATCGAGAGAGAGAGAAGCAAACCAAACCGGAAACAAAACGGAAAGAGACGAAGTAAAAACAAAAGGCGGCCGAGATTAGGTTTTCTTCCGCGAACTCCGCGTCGAGAGCTCGAACGGCGACTGGAGTTGATGAACGCCGGCGGACTTGCTGCAGCGCCTGGCTTTGCTTGGCGGAGTAGTTCTGCGGTTGCTTCAAGGATCTCCATCGCATGTGACTCTCACCGGAGATGGAAGCTGCGGAGTCGATCGGGCTTTCTCTCTCTTCTCTCTCTCGAATCTTTCAGAGAAAGAAAGCTTCTTCCTTTCTTATTTTCGGCAACGATCAGCTTTTTCAGGGATGTTGGCCGACTTCTTCCTGGCAGCGGATGGTTTCGTTAACTCCGTTGGCTGGCTCTGTCTCTGGCAACGATCGGTTTTCTCAACGACGTTGGCCGGCTCTGTCTCCAGCGTCTTCACCGTTACTTATGGTGTTTGCGGCTGGCTTATCTCCGGCCTTTTGGTCGGCTTTTGTTGTTCGATTGGCTGCAAATTAGTTGCTACCGTTTGCTTCTTGGACTGGCTTATTTCTCGTCGAATTAGCTTTGTTAGGTTGACGGTTAGTCTCGGTTTGTGAGCGCTTTCGTTTTTGGATTTCCTTAGCCGATCTAGTGGAGTTTTAGATTTTCTGTTTAGGTGGGAGGCTCCTTGATCTAATATCATCAGCTCTGTTCTCGTTGGATTGGGAGTTGGTGTAGGTTTATCGCTTGTTCCGGCTGCTTATTTGTGGCTAAGGCTACGACTTTATCGTCATGTATCAGGTTGTTTCTCCTTTGCCTTCAGTCAATTGCTCTGTTGATTGGAATGATATCTCAGTCGGTTTAGTTTTAGATGTTTAGTCGTGGGTATTTTAGGATGGTTTCAATCTTTGGTTTGGCCTTCATATGAGAAATAGATAATTAGGATGGTAACATGGTCTTGCTGTTGGTGGTTTGGTTTAATTAGGATTGCGCTTCTCTTGATTGTGGAAGCTCCAGACTAGGTATATTTGTTTGCTCTGAGATAGGGAGTCGTTCTTCCATCAAATTTCCTTCTCGTTGTAGTTGGTGTTTCCCATCTTGGTTTGTTCGCAGACTCCTCCTTGTTCTCTCGTCTGCGTCATTTGGGGTTAAATTTGAGAAGCGGGTCGATGAAATTGTTACTATCCTTTCAAGCTTTAGGATCTCAATGGTTAGGTCTCTTGCAGAACTTCCGGGTTGGTTCAATTGCACTCACAGCTCTGCCGGTCACGCGTTAAGTGTAAAGGTTCCTGGGACAGGGGTTAAGTGAGAGATGCGTTCAACCCTCTCTTAGTCTTTTTATTTTCTGTTAGAATTTCTGCTAGATTTGATCTTCTATTAAGTCCTTGTTAGTTTGATGCCAAACTTTGATCTATTCGAGCTTGCTTACGATCGTTTATAAGCTCAGTTTGTTATCTTAAA
Source organism: Erysimum pusillum (assembly GCA_900406355.1). NCBI lineage: Eukaryota > Viridiplantae > Streptophyta > Magnoliopsida > Brassicales > Brassicaceae > Erysimum > Erysimum pusillum. The sequence goes on along the minus strand of OVBW01000288.1, from coordinate 5,590 downwards.
CTTGTAATAGGCATGACTGTTTGTTTATTAGTTGTATTGGCTTGTAGTTTTGGCTTATAATGAAATAANAAAAAAAAAAAAAAAAAAAAAAAAGATCAATTACAGAGTTTAGCTTCAAACCATATTGTCAGAGTTACAGAATCGGAATAAAAAGAAGAATCAGAGCATCCTAGTTGTGCTAAAATATGTTAACGTAGGGAACGTTATATTTATTTTATTGTATCAAAAGTTATCGAAATTTTTCAGTTAGAAATTTTAAGCAAACATTAAATTAAAAAGTTAGGATAGTTTTAGAATCAGTTTGATATTACAACCATCTATTTCATTTATATTTGTGGATTTACATTTCTTCTTTATAGTTGATGACGTATGATTTTTTTTTCTTTTTTTTCAATGATGATCATATAATTAATTGATAAGTATATTTTCCATGATAATTTTTTTTCGTGAAGCATTTTGGAGTTTCTGACATATATGATCATCCTCTATACTATTATTTGGGCAGCATTGAAAAGAAATGGGGGAATTACAAAAATTGACTCAAAACTTGATTCTGTTTGCAAGAGTAT
>OVBW01000287.1:3336-23111 GCA_900406355.1 Erysimum pusillum | reverse complement strand
AGAAGAAACAAGAAAGCCAACCACCACCAGCTCCCGGTTTGGTATCATCCGGGTACAAACCAGTCTTCGAGTCGGGTCTTGATATATCTGTTTTACCACTTTCACTCTTCATTTTTAGTGATGTCTTACGATCTTGGTACTCTGGTATTCTACAGAAAAATAAAGAAAAGTTTTCAAAACTAAACCAATAGGTATACACAACTCATTCAAAAACCGAATTTTCGGTCCAACCAATCTGGTTCTGACTAAGTAAACCGGTTTGGAAGATTCGACAATGACTTACGTGGGAAATGCAAAAGAAGCTACGCTGTTATTACTGGTCTCGGAGCGATAAGACTTGGTCGGAGATAACGGAATTTGCTGTGGTGGATCCGGTTTAGGAGCTTGTTGCGGTGGTTCCGGTTTAGGAGGGGTTTTGGGTACAGTCTCTTTGGTTCCAGCGTCTGTCGAAGTGATTTTGTTATCAATGTTGTTGTTGTTGTTGTAGGTGTTGTTGTAGTTGTTGTTGTTAATATACGGAGCAGTATATTCGAAATTGGTGAGTTCTCCAGATTTATACATTTTGGAGAAACTTTGATCTCCCATTTGAATACTGAACAAAGATTCATTCGATTGGATACTCCATTCTTGTTTAGGAGTTATCGTAGTCGCAAAAACCGATGGTGGAATTCGATCCGGTTCATATCCTGGTTTTGTTTCCTGGTCCATTTTTGTTTCTGTCTCCAAAGAAAAATATTAGACATCAATGTATGTCATTAGATTTCTTAAAACAATGGAATATTTAAAACTAAAAGAAGAGCTCTCATCACCTTTGATCAAAGTTTAAGCTAGGAGTTCTTCAAGAACCAAAATTCTGAAAAGAAGAATTTCTTTCTTTTTAAAAACATATGTGTGGAATAACAATGCAAAGCTGTGTCGTCATTAATAGTGACTATTTTTTCGTTGGATAACAAAATATAACTAAACTAGCTAACTAATCTCCATTAGAGAGTTAACTATCCTATTATAATTAAAGACAAAGGGTTTGGACTTCTGGTATAAGTAATTAGAAACAAATCCGTGTCTTCATTCATAATTTTACTACTTTTTGGTTGGATAACAAACGTATTCAAACTAACTACCTAATCTCCATTAGAGAGCTAATTATAAAATTAAGGAAAACAATTTGGACTTCAGTTATATATAAGTTATAACCAAAATAATGTTTGTAAAAAATTTGGACAAATCCAAAGGCTGAGAGCGTAATTAGGAGCTGTACGTTACTATAATGGATCACTTCTATTTCTAGAGTTCGTTATACTTACTTTTTTTCCAACTAGTTATACATATCTTTAAAAGTTATGACATAGAACGGTTATTTAATTTACTCTACATAGGAAGTTAAACCATGTTCTCAAGTTCGACATCTTTGGAAAAAATGTTTTACATCTATTAAGAAATATTATTAACGACGGGCAGTGGCGGATCCAGCGAGAAAAGTAATATGGGGCACAAAATTTTATTTATCAAGAATTTTTATTTTCAGAAATAAAACACATAAAAAAGTACAAAAAATCTAGGATTTAACTGGTATGTTGTTGGGTTCGAACCCATAACCTTCCTCTTAATGTGGGGCACTCCTTCCAAATGGGCTAAGAAACTTGTATTGTTAGCTCATTACCTAAAGCATTTTTATAAACTTGTATGGGGCACGTGCCTGACCTAGTATAAACAGTACTGGTTGATCCCAAAGGACCATTCCCATTCTCACAAGTCGCTGATGCTTTCTCATACTTAGAAACGAACCATGCCACAGGGAAGGTCGTTGTTTATCCCATCCCTTGAGGGGTTGGCTTGAGTGTAGCCTTATCTATGTGTATAAGCTAAGCAAGTATCAAAAGTGGTATCTTCTCTTTGTAAACTCAATGATGGTGGAATTAAAAATAAATGCTCTTTAAAGCTTTATTCATTTCTTTTGAAACAGAAACAGCAAAAGATGACATTACAGAAACAACAGAAGAAGATCATAAGAACACACTTGGAAGCAATATAGAGAAACCAGTTCACAAACACCAATTTGACTCTATATACACTAATAGATTCAGTATGAATCTTTTAAGACAAGGTAAAGGCAGGGGTTGTCTTGAAGTCGAGTTCCCAGAGATCAAAGGTTCCTTTCACGAAATCATAGTGAGCTCCTCTTATGGCAAGCTTGTTCTTCACCACTCTTTCTCTTACGAATGGGTAAGACAACAGATTCCCCAAGGACACGTTCACCGCTTCCTGCTCACACCCGAGAGACAGTCTCAGTTTCTATTTTAAAGTAACACAGAAAACAGAGCAAAGATTGTGTCTTTTCTTGTTAGTGTTAGGTACCTTCTCACAGTTGGTGCACTGATCTTCAAAGCTCAGGTCTTTACATTCCTGCTTGATCCTATTCTTGGCCGGTGCACATATCTGGATCCAGTTTTCTATGAACTCTCTGCCATTTCCAAGCATTTCAATCAAGTTAATTAGTGAACCAATTGCTAAGAAACTCATGGTTGATTAAAGTAGCATATGAGGTTAGTACGTCTTAGTGGGAGCTGCATCATCTTCAATGGCCATGAGTCCCTTTATTCCACCACAACAGCTGTGACCAATCACCAGAATGTTCTCCACCTGATCATGACAAAATCACATTAGCTATAGGATAAATTTTTGTTGTTTGGAAGTATTAGTATATGGGACCTCCCCTTAGGGTTAAAACTATGTCACACATCAACTTTTTAGTAAGCATCTAATTATGCTAACCATGTACAATCAAAAGAGCAAAGATAAGATAAATCATCTCTAATGATCGATCATAAATGCTAACGAGGAAGGCTAATTCTCATTAATTAATTAGTACGTACGTTGAGGACTGTAATTGGATATTCAAGGGCCGCACCAACATTAGAGTGTTTCGTCTGCAAGTTTCCAAAGACAAAAAGCTTATATTAGTTAGTTGTATAACCACTAATTACAACTTGGGATGTTTATGTGTAAAGATAATAAGAGTGGTTTGAACATTTCAGTTTTGTTAGGACGAACCTTGTCAAATGGTGGCACCATGTTTGCAATGTTTCTAACTATAAAAGCTTCCCCAAGTTGAAAATTCAAGATGTGAGAAGGACAAACTCGGGAATCCGCACAAGCAAACACCAGAAACTGCATAAAAGTTTTACATCGAAATTTTTAATAAAAGGATCCACGTTTCTAATTTTAGGGTTTCTCTACCTTGCCCATAAAGTTACCATAATCATTACTAGATGTCTAGATTAAAAGCCTTTTGCCCTGTTTTATACCCTTTTTGGGCAATTAAAGAAGAAGTCACACTAGAAATTAAAGTCAAAGCTCTAAGAGGAGAAAAAAGAATGAAGTGATTGGCAGAATCAAAACCTTGGGGCTCTGGCTCTTGGCAAGTGCATTGTACAAAGAAGGATTTTTCCTGGAAATTGATGAAACCAAATAATATAATGAGCAAATATCAAATTCAAAACTCAATTGTTTTATTTAACCAAGACACATTTAAAACACTCCATAAATAATAATTAAAAAAAAAAAAAAAAGCATTCCTGTCGTATGCTCCTTCTGATAATTAAGTAACTTGATTAAATAAGTTCATTTAACTTTATAAGCACAATTATTATATTTGAGTAGGTGAAAAAGGTGGTTGCATATAAAAAGCATTGAAATGGACGGATCCATACGGAAGCAAAAAAAGAAAGAAAGCGAATAAGGAATATAATTTTACGTACTCATAATTATTTGTCTTGAAATGGATAAATCCGGATTTGAGTCGTTCTACGGCATCTAACTTGTTGGAATCAAGTTCCTCTAACTCATCCGTTAACTTCTTGATCTTTGAGGCCGCCACGTTCCCGAGATCCGAGTTCTTACTGCAGATTGACCATTCCATGTTAAACAAAATTTATAAGACAAATTATATTCTTTGTTAAAAACTATTTCACAGCTAGGTACGAGGTACAGTATATGTGGTTATATGATCTACGGCTGTGATCATATATCCCACAACCTGCAAAATCCAAAATGTCGGATCTGATTGGGAGAGAAGAGAGAGTGTGTGTATGTGTACCTGAGAAGCTCCCCGAGTCTTTTAATGGTATCTTCGTACGACTCTGTCGACATGTCTTTTCGTTCCAATAACACACAGCAAAAAAGAAGAATTTAGATGAAAGGACATCAATTCAAATCCTGGTTAGGAGGAATGCGTTCTTTGCAATCATATTATGAAAAACTAAAGGGTAAATGATTATCTGACAGAGTTACATCTTAGACATCAGCTTCCTAAGAGACTCGCTGCCAAAGAAATCCACAACAAGAAACTAATAAAATACAAGAAACTGGTCGAGATATATTTCGGTTTAACATGCGTTATTAAAAAGGGGAAAAAAGAAGTTGAAACATGTTAATGAGAAACTATCAAGGAGGTAACATTAAAACAACCAAATCATGGATATCGAAAACTATTATAGTGGTTTGATTTAGACGAGTGAAAAGTAACAGGAGATCATCATCATAATCATTCAATCTATATAACAAAGACGGAAGGATGATTTAGTTTTCTAGACGGACCTTGGAAGGTGTATTCGAAAAAGACGATTTAGAGAGTGATGTTTGAAAATGAATACAATTTTAGTTGATATAAGAAGATGCTCTCTACTCCTCTATTTATAGCCGAAGATCTGTGACATTTCTCACTACTCCGAATTCTTCAAATTCTTGTCTTTTTAGAAAAATATAATACCTAACAAATTGGAGGATTATTAATTAGGGGGGTGTATTCAAACTTGTATTTAAAGGAATTTGTAATTTTTTTATAAATCCTATGTTATTCAATCATGGATTTTAAAAAATGTAATGAAATTCAGTGTTATTAAATTAATGATTTCAAAATCCACTTTAAAATCTAGTGTTAAGGGGGGTGTATTCAAACTTGTATTTAAAGGGATTTGTAATTTTTTTACAAATCCTATGTTATTCAATCATGGATTTTAAAAAAATGTAATGAAATCCAGTGTTATTGAATTAATGATTTCAAAATCTACTTTAAAATCCAGTGTTTAGGGGTGCATTCAAACTTGTATTTAAGGGATTTGTAATTTTTTTACAAATCCTATGATATTCAATCATGAATTTTAAAAATGTAATGAAATCCAGTGTTATTGAACTATTGATTTCAAAACCCACTTTAAAATCAAGTGTAATTGAAACTAATTTGTGGATTTGGTTTTCAATGATTTTGAAGGATTTGAGGGGATTTAAGAGGATTTTCTTACTTAAACATACAGATTTTCAAATCTCATGGTTTTAGGTGGAATTTGAAAGGATTTTCAATAAATCATATGAACTTCCATAAAATCATCAAAATCAAATAAAAACCCATAAAAATTCAAATCCCTTAAAATAATAGATTGAATACATCCCCCTAATTTATTTTTACCTAAAAAAGGTATGTATTAGGACATAATGTCCCACATTGGAAGTTGGAAGGGATCCTAAGTAGTATATAAAGGATATGGGCCAATCCACTTATTGCCAATTGGTTTTGAATTGGAAGCTCATAGAACTTAACATGGTATCAGAGCCTGATCCACACATGTCCAATCCGATCCGACTCAAAGTTGGTCAAATCATCGACAAGGCCCAAAATTGATGCCGTTGCTCTAAGCCCGAACATTTCGAGATTAATGGCGTATTAAGACATAATGTCCCACATCAGAAGTTGGAAAGGATCATATGTAATATATAAGGGATATGGACCAATCCACTGCCATTGAGTTGGAAGTCCATAGAATTTAACAAAAGGAAGGTTTCCTCATAAACATAAATTTATAAACATAAATTTATTAATTTTAACTTTAAAAAAAAAAGATGAAGGTTTGCTATTCAAACAAAAAAACCTTCCAAATTAAATTAGTTACTTTTGTTTTTTGGTCAATGAATNAAAAAAAAAAAAAAAAAAAAAAAAAAAAAAAAAAAAAAAAAAAAAAGAATACTAGATGAAGTCCCGACTTACGTCGGAATATAGACAATGATACCTTATAGCCCTGGGTGTTCGGTGAAAACCGAACAACCCAACCCGATTAAACCGAAAGTTTCGGTTATTGGGGGTGAGTGTAAGAGATTGTTTAAACCGAACGGCCAAATTAATTTTGGTAATCGGTTTTGGGGAATTTCGGGTTCGGTGAGACAAAACCGATTGGTTTTACTAAACCGAGGTATAAAAATTAATCTTTGTAACCCTAATCATTTGTCTCTGTATCCCGAGACTGCCTCCTTCATTCTCTCTCGAAGGCGATTTCGAAACCAAAACCCCAAATCACTCATCATCTTCTTCTGTTCTTCTTTTCATCTTACAACATCGAAATCTCTTCTTCCTTACTTGTTCTTCATCGAATCGTTCTTGGAAATTCCGGAATCGAAAGGCCTGGTTTCTCGAACCCTAATTGTGAAAGCGAAAAGGTAACATCATCTTCTTCCAATCTTTCTCTTTTATGTGTAAAATTAGGATTTCTGATAATTTCTCTGATCAAACTAAACTATAATCTTGTCAATCTCGGATTTGTATTTTGAAAAACCTAACCCTAAAGTTTTTAATTCGATTTTTTTTCCAAAATTACTTCTACATTCTTCTTCTGGTTTGTTTAATTAAGTCCTATTGTCTTTAATTTTGTATTCGAAAGATGAAATTAACCACACACTTAGTTTTGTCAAACTAGGGTTTCTGATTTTCTGATAAACGCTGCTCTCTTTTGTGGTTTTTGGAAGCGGATTAGCAGCATGCACCATACAAGCCTTCATTTTGGTATTGATTCAATAGCTCCTTCCTTCTAAACAATGAGTTGGTATTGATTCAATTCTACTAAAACTGTTATTTGGCTTCTTTTGGGTTCAATTTTTTGTACACTTTAATGTATGGGTGCATATATGGTCTGTAAGCAGGTGATAAACATGCACTTTCAGATCAAATCTCAATATCTTGGCTAATTCGGTTTAAATTAACCGATTAAGTATATTGTTCGGTTTAATTTGGATTGAATTTGAATTCAGAAAACCGACCCGAATAAGCCGATAACCGATTACACCGACCCGAATAAAATTTCGGTTTAATTCGGAGGAATTTTGGCCACCCCGAATAAGCCGACCCGAAAACCCCAACAAAACCGAACACCCAGGGCTACCTTATACAAAAAAAATATAGATAATAGTTATGATATTATAAATGCAGTCTTTGATGATATATAGATTGGAAAAAAAAAAATACTGGAAAGAAGTAGATATTAAGAAATTGGAAGAGTCGTTTTTACAACAACAAGATTAGTTATATAATAAAGTTGACAAAGCATCAATTTTTTTTTAATTGAATTTCCCCGTTAATATTAAGATATCTAAGTATTTTTGTCACTGTTTCTACATAGTCGTAAGTCGTAACTCGTATAATTTTCTTCAGAAACCACTGTTTTGGCATTTTATTCTTGTTTTTTTTCTTATATTATTATTTTTGTTAAATGTTGACTTTTTATATTTTCAAATTTGTCGGGCATTGTATTGTTTTCTTCCATAATCAATTGGAATTTGAGGAACATGCATGTTTCATTGTCATGTACTTCATCGCTAATCAAGTCCCGATTCAGAAGCAGTTTCAGTACCAATTATTATTAGAAATAAGGAAAACAAATACTACTGTATAAAATAGCAGCAATAATAATATCTCATTACTAGCAAGTCCATCTATACTTTAATACTGTAGTAAGTTGCTTCGGTGAAAGCCCATGCGGATTGGACGAAACTCAAGCGATTAAAGAAACAGGTCGCAAATAGACAAATAGATAAACTTGTTTGATATGGATATGTGACCATTTAGATGTTTTTTATTAGGTTTATAGTCACATGGGCAATTCATCTGTTTCTGAATTCAGGCACGATAAGATATCATATACATAAAACTGACAATATCAAAACATGATTTTGAAGGTTCAAAGTTTATTTGTGTTGTTATCAAAAAAAAAAAAAAAAAATTCTTTGTGTACTCACTTTTGGTTCAACCAAAAAGTTTAACACCAAATTCTTATATTAGACTGGAGTTATAATCCAAATGCATATATTTAAAATCTTATCGATCTCATGCATGACGAAAGTTACATGTTTAAAAACAAATTAATTTAAATGTTTAAAGTTTAACACCAAATTCTTATATTAGACAGGAGTTAATTGTAATCCAAATGCATATATTTAAGGGGCATTTTCAAAAATACCATGATCCCAAAAATTCTCATAAAATTCTCAAAAATACCATTCTCAATAATCTAAATGCATATATTTAAAATCTTATCGATCTCATGCATGACCAAAGTTACATGTTTAAAAAAAAAAAATTAATTTAAATTTTTTAAGTTAATTAATGTAAATGTTTAACTTTAAACATACAGTATTATGTTTTTATACGTATTGTTATTAAGTTCCTATATAATATAAGATGTTCACTGTTTCTCTATGCCTAAACCGATTCAACCCAACTCAAATCGACCTGAAAATCTAACCAAAAAAAAAAAAATAATAAGAAATTGAATACGTTGAATTTGATTGAACTAACATTTTAAAAGAATTTAAAATCTTGCAACCGAAACTAAATCAACAACTGAAACAAAAAACGTTAAATCAAAAATTTGAACTTCTAAATAATCTTTCGAATTAAGAATATAAGTTGATAAAATTTTAATTGACTCCAAACATAGTATTTGTACAAACTACAAAGCTGCAGAATTAATAACTTAATTTTTTTTCAAAATTCGATACATATATATGTAAAATGGACTAATATGTTTGTTAACACTTAACAATATCAAAACAAGAGGCTATTCGGGACAACTATAACTGGCCCTATTTAGTTCATCAATGGCCCATTAAAGATAAATGAGTTACATTCATAAAATTGTAGGGAAGAAAAATTAGTTGGTGTATGCTCCTCGTAATATCATCTTATCTACAACTACAACTCTACAAGAAGCTTACATTGCTGCTACTAAACTACAAAGTTGTTGAAGCAATTTTTTAAAGATATCAAAATGGAGTGTTCGCTGCAGAAACAGCTTTTCAACAATGGAGATAAGCTCTTTAGTTGTAAGCTCAGACTCACCTCTATTATTACTAAAGAAAAGTAAGGGCGCCTCCTCGAATATGAGGTCAACAAAGCAACTTGCAAGTGCCAGGGGAAAAAGACGAAATATGGTCAAGTGGTAACCCAAATAGGCACTCAAACAAAAATACAAAGTAGTCAACAAAACTTGTTCGATAGAAAGATCTGGAGCCGGCCAGTTGAGTTGCTTGATCGCCATGCCTCCCGTGAACACCCCAATCATGTAAGTATTAAGTTGTACGGAATGGAAATAATACGACACTACAAACATAGCCAACACATAAAAGAAGGTGATGCCCTCCCACCTGTCTTCTCCCATCCGGCGAGTCTCATTAGTAATCATCGGTGTAGGGACGCAAAACGGCCTCACCACCAAAATAGCCCAAATCAAGAATTGTACTGCAAACATAATCAGGATCTGTACTGTCTCCTTGTCTGAACTAGAAGAAGAGGAACAAAGTTGTATGATTTATGCCGTTAAACAACCGAAAGATGATGATATGCCCATTACATAGTATAAAAAATTATAGAAATACTTCGTGAAGTTGACAAAAAAAAATACTTTGTGTAGTTAACAAGACATTTATATTATTTGGAAATGATGGTTATGGTGTTGGCACCATGTCGTATGTTTGTTCGGGGATGTCTTTATGTAATATCAATAGTTCGTGTAGTTAACGAAACATTAAAATTATCTGTATGTGTAGTGATGTATTGGCGTATAGTCCGTGTAGCTAGCAATCATTTTTCCTATTTTAATCATTAGAAGTATCCAAAAAACTCCTTAGAACCATTGTTGGAGATGGTCTAACTCTTCTGGAATTTCCAAAGAGATAATATTGGGCCTGCTCGTAGAAACTAGAAGCCCATAAAACATGGACCGGTTAGCCCAAAAAAAAGTTAATCATTTAACTATTTCAAATGCTGTTTATTGAGATTTGTGTTATGAATCTTGTGATTCTTATTGATGAATGAGAGAGGTTACATCATTTATATATACACATAAGAGGGGAGACAAATCCCACTAGGACTAGGAATCACTAAAGCCCAAAACCACTAAGCCTAAACCGCCTCTTGTATGCACCAATGTCTTGGTCGCTTATGCCCTTGGGCCGAGTCTTCTAGAAACGTGTAATGGACCTTCTAGAACGTGGTCAAGACCCACGGTTATGGAGTCCACCCGAACATGGTTTATAACAAATTTGGGATTTATTATTGAACAATGGATTCACTCGGGGAGAACTTTATTATTCACTCTCTAAGTGCTTAACCAATAAAAATAGAGTAATATGCTACATCATACTATATATAAAAATTAATTAAAATTAAAATAGATTATGAAAACAAAATTTGTTTACATATAACAACTTTTTAACAAACCTAAACTCGACATAGAATTTTGTTGTTTTTTTTTAAACACTGAATAATAATTTATTAAAATAACCAAATTACATAGGGTTTACAAAAACTCATAAAAGAAAAAGATACACCAATAGGGATTCAAAATAAATAATTGAATTTTTTGCCTAAGAATGACATAGAATTTTGTTTTAATTGTAAAATCTAAACTCTAACTACTCCTTTATAAACCCAAATCGATATATAATTTCGTTTTAATTGTAAAAGCAGTAGTTTCAGGTAATAGGAAATCTGAACAGGCTTGCTTTGGTAGATTCTCAAGCTTGATCTTGGTTTCGGGTAATAGGAAAAGGTTTGGCCATTAATCCTACCTCAAAAGTTCTGTTTCTATGTGAGCCGAAGAGAAGTTTGTTGGAATCATCGGTTGGGGTAGGATGGGCCACGGAGCAGCGAGAGCTAGGGGAAGAATTTTCTACGGAAGATTCAAGCTGATGATGTGGATCGATTTTTGTTCTCAAGGTGAAGGGAAAATTAAAGTCTGGTCTTTTGATTGGAATTTGAGTTTATAACTAATAAAAGTTACTTTTTGGTTGGAATTTGAGTTTATATCTAATAAAAGTTACTTTTATACAGTATGTAATTGACTAAAATTAAGTACTAGAATTGACTACACATTAAAAAAGTCGTATAAGTAAGTTTTTATATGTAATTGACTAGAAGCAAACGAATTGACTACACATTAAAAAAAATCAACAACAAATGCTATTCATACATCTGATTCATCAATCACTAAAAAGAAGCAAGTTCTTTAAAAAAACCATATCATCAAGTGGTTCCTAAACCAATACTTGCATGGCACTACACAAACCAATCACATGACTACTAGAAAGCAATGACACCTCATCCCACGAAAAGAACTACGGAAGAAGAAATGCGGAGAACCAGCAACGCACCAAGACTAGAGTGTATCGGCGAACTCACAAGTACCATCACGAGGAGCGATAACAGCGGTGCTAGAAGGTTCTGAAGGCGAATATGGAACCCGTGAAGTTTGAGAATGAATTGCGCCTGTATGGTTATAGAGCCCAAACCGAAGGCTAAAGCATGGTCACCTCCCACGATGGTTAAAAGCATGGTCACCTCCCACGATGGTTAGACTCCAAATCTATACTAGTAAAAAGTTGAGGCTAAATGCTTCTAAGGCCGTCCACGTAGGATTTTAGACGGTCAATCACGATTAGCCACCTTGCTAATTAACATTTTAAATAATTTTTTATATCCAAATACTTACAAAATAAATTTAGAAATAAAAGAAATATAATTTTTCTAAAATATTACGTAGTAGAGAAATGTAATTATTCTAAAATATTACGTAGTAGATAAATATAAGCTTAAGAAAATATTACGTAGTAGATAAATTAAAAAAGTTAGGTGAAGAAAATAATATGCAAATTAGAGAAATATAAACTTCCTAAAATATTACGTAATAGAGAAATGTAATCTTAAGAAAAATGTAAATTTTCTAAAATATTATGTAATAGAGAAATGTAATTAAGCTTTCTAAAATAGAGTATTACGTATTAGACAAATTAAAAAAATTAAAAAAATTAGGTAAAGAAAATAATATGCAAATAAGAGAAATATAAACTTTCTAAAATATAACGTAGTAGATAAATGTAAACTATTACGTAGTAGAGAAATGAAAACTTAAGAAAAATGTAAATTTTCTAAAATATTATGTAATTATAAAAAAATGTAAGCTTCCTAAAATATTACGTAGTATTAAAAACGTAAGGTGAAGAAAATAATATGGAAATAAAAGAAATATAAACTTTCTAAAATATTACGTAGTAGAGAAATGTAATCTTCCTAAAATATTAGGTAGTAGACAAATAAGAAAAGTTAGTTTTGCAAGAAAAGTTAGTTTTGCAAAAATACAAATAAGAAATGTTGAAAATTAAAGGAAATGTTCTTTAAAATTAACATGGATAAAAATAAATCGTAGTAGTTTTATAATAATTAACCGTTATGATAATGAGTCATTTTTTATAATATATCAATTTTTTTTTTGTTTAGTAGATATAGTCAAACAAAAGTAAAATCTAATTTTACACCGCCTCTTAATTTTATATAAATACATTGTTTGATCTTCACTTTCATATCATAACTAACCCCTATCTAATTTTTTTTCTTTGATATTACATTTAATTATGGCATGAAAGTTTTATTGCAATATTAATGCTGTTTAGTTTTATGTAAATTTGCAGGTTGGATTAGTAGAAACGAAGACGTGAATCGATCTAAAATTTTGGATTGTTTCAGTTGATCAATATGTCCTAATATATATTGTAAGTATAATATTTTTCGTTTTTTCCTTTATGAATCTATGAGTTTTTTTAGTGTTATAATTTTTACGTTGATAATCTATTAAAAATATTTAAAAGTTTAGTTTGATCTTTTAATATATAAGTTCTCATCGAATCTTGGTATTAATTTTTACTAATGATCAACAGGTCCATCAATAATTATTAAAGAGTCGAGTTTACATTATGAACGTTTGATGGTTAGTATTGACGCTTTCAAACTATGAATAAGGTACTATCGATGTCTTTTTTTTGGTTAGTTATTGTGTTTAAATTATTGTTTGTGGTTTTTAGCAACCAGCGAGTAATAATTTTTCCTCCTATTCGATTAATTTTATGTGTTGAAACTACTAAATTTTTTCTTCTTTATTTTCACTTTTTTTATATAAATATTATTAAAATACCCCGCACTACACCTAGTAGTTACTAGTAAAAAAAAACATACAAGCTTCTCCATCTTCCCAAGTAAGCGGGGAACCGGAATCGCAGCTCGAGGAGCTGCCCACACATCCAATGTAGCGACGGTGGTAAGGGTAACATATAATGTGATAGAAGAGATTATTACAAACTGATTTAAATAACTGATTTCATGGGGTTCGTGGGAGAGAAATTTATGTAGAGTTGATTGATTTTAAAAATTGAATTTGTCAAATTTGTCACTGATTCTTTTCGAAGATTTTAAAAAATTATTAATGATTTTCATAGATCTCTCATGACCTTTGATCAAGTTTAAGCTAAGATGCTAAAAAGAAGAATTTCTTTCTTTTAAAAAAAAAAAAAAAATTAGCAAAGCTGTGTCGTCATTAATAATGACTATTTTTTCGTTGGATAACAAATATAACTAAACTAGCTAACTAATCTCCATTAGAGAGTTAACTATCTTATTAGACCAAGGGTTTGGACTTCTCGTATAAGTAACTAGAACCAAATCCGTGTCTTCATTCATAATTACTACTTTTTGGTTTAAACTAACTACCTAATCTCCATTAGAGAGCTAATTATAAATAAAGGAAAACAATTTGGACTTCAGTTATAAGTTATAACCAAAAAATGTTTGTACTAAAGTTGGACAAATCCAAAGGCTGAGAGCCTAAATAGGAGTGTACGTTATTATAAATTATAATGGATCACTTCTATTTCTAGAGTTGGTTATACATACTTTTTTACAACTAGTTATACATATCTTTTGAAGTTATGATATAGAACAGTTATTTAACTTATTTTCCGTATGAAGTTAAACCTTGTTCTCTAGTTCGATATCTTTGGAAAAAAAATGTTTTACATCTATTAAAAAATACTCCCTCCGTTTCTTTTTATTTGATGTGTTAGCATAATTCACACAGATTAAGAAAAACACTGGAGTTCAAAAAAAGTAATTATCATCATTATTTTTAATTATCATCAAATAATGTGTTTTCATTGGTAGTTTACATGTAGTACAATATTAGGCCCACGAACATCATTATTTATAGTTTTGTACAAGCCCATGTCAGACATGCAGGCCAATTCGCAATTTATAATATATTTATATCGCTATATTTAATATTGGCCCATTAAAGATAAATGAGTTACATTCATAATTGTAGGGGAAAAAAAATAGTTGGTGTATGCTCCTCGTAATATCATCTTATCTACAACTACAAGAAGCTTACATTACTTCTACTAAAATACAAAGTTGTTGAAGTAATCTTTTAAAGATATCAAAATGGAGTGTTCGCTGCAGAAACAGTTTTTCAACAATGGAGATAAGCTCTTTAGTTGTAAGCTCAAATTCACTTCTATTATTGCAAATTCAAGAAATCGATCTCAATTCCTCCATTTTTCTTTGCTTTCAGCTCGCCAAAACCGACGGGATTCGATAGAACAATTCCAAGTAACATATTCTCTTCTCGCAAACTCAGTAAACCTGTTTCAGAGTCATAGATCTTGTCCAATACTGTCCATCATCACTACAAGAACGAGCAAAAACCACTTGAGAGTAAGTGTTTTGTAGAAAATATATGTTAATTGAAATTTTCAAAAAAGGAAAAAAACTTACTCTTATGGATTTGATTGGTGACCATGTAATAACTGAATGGTTCGACTAGTAAGCAAAAATTTAAAGTCCAAATTCAAAGATATTCCGTAGTTTGTCACTCAAGAAATTACTAATTAGTTCTCTTAATGTTTTCCCATTTTATTTCGCATATTGTTCTATTTAATTTTGTATTATTCTACAATTTTGTAGCGTTACTTTATGTTAGCTAAAAGTTCAACAATAGCATTGTGAAAGTAATCCAATTGAATTAAAGGAATGTGATAATATCATTTAGGTTTGTGCAACAAGGAGAAGAAGGGTACATTCGAACTCGGAGACGTACGTACTGTTAGAGGCAGGACAAGATGAGCAGTTCGTGTCGGAAGACGAACTCAAGGCTAAGCTCAGAGGGTGGCTAGAGAATTGGCCGGAGAAGTCTCTGCCACCAGACCTGGCTAGGTTTGATGACCTTGATGAAGCAGTCGATTTCTTGGTTAAAGCTGTGTGTGAACTTGAAATCCATGGAGAAGTAGGTTCTGTTCAATGGTACCAAGTTCGTCTTGAATAAATAAATGTATTGTATTTTAATAAGTATGTTTGTAGTTTTGTTTTGTTCTATTGTTGGCTAAATAGTACCACCACGGAACGAACTTGGACCACGTTTCCATTTCCCTAAAATAGTGGGTTTTGCAAAGCGGACTTGTACTACGTTTTCATATCTCTAAATTAGTGAGTTTTGCGGGTTGGACCATACAGGACTGTAGGTTTTAACGGTCAGTATGCATGCTGTAAATATTTAATTGTAAAATTATAATATATGAAATATGAGATAATATAGAAAGAAATAGTTTATCAAAATTATAGTATTTACAAAAAATGTAATATTGATTTTAATTTAAAAATTATTAATTAAAATTTCAACGAACAGTTTTATTTTATATATTATTTTAAACATATAAAAATTAAGCTTGGATTTAAAAATATCCGCTAACCCGTTGAATTTAAGCGTGGGAGGGTAGGTTTGGACATAATATCTTTACGCGTGGTCCTAGCTAGTTAGTTAATATAAATCCAGATGACCGGTCCAAGTAAATTCTTGAATGAATCCTAAAGTGCTATAGCTGAAATATTCAGAATTAAATGAATATATCCGAAATCGAACCGAAGATAAGATTTTACATATGGAAGTTAACCCGCCCTACCCGCAGCACCTTCCATTTTACCATCCAATCAAGTTTACAAGCATTGGTTTCTTGTGATATAGTCTACATACATTCTACAAAGAAGACCACTGGAAGAATAAAGAAAAATAAAGATTCGTCGGGCTCAAGGACTGGTGGTGAAGAAGAAGACAAAGAAGGCGGTGGAAACGGTGATTACATCCGTGAATTTAGAAAAAGAAAAAAAGTTGGTTCTAAAAGCATCGGTGGTCTTATATTCCTAATTGGCTTATTTATTGCTTTTAAGGGGTTTGGCTAAGATATTTTGTTTTCATTTCGTTAATTGGGTTTTCTTCTAATGAAAGTATCCGAAGAATATTTTTCTATGAAATAATGATTATAGGGTTTTATGCATGGTTTCTCTCACGGCCATGGGTTACTAAATATAGAAGTTCTCAGATTTTTTTTATAGTTTTATTATTATTGGAGAGTTTTATTAGAACTAGGAACGCTCATAAAAAAAGGACGGTTAGTTGTAGATCTATCAGATTTTGTGTTCACATGATGTTATCATTCTCTCTAACAAGATCGAAGACGAGCTGAATTTCCAATCAAAGATGTTTCAAGATTGAAGTCTAACCGGTAATGTGGAAGAGTGATCTTCGTTCATATCCCAACTATTTGTTTGGTTATTGTCTCGTTTCTTCGGAAGAACATGTTGATTTGTTTTGTCCATTTTCTGTTTGTGATTGCATTCGAAATATGTGCTTTGCATCCCACTTCCCACAAGAAAGTACTAAAATAAATTTAGGGAAACCATATTGAATGTTTTGGTATTCGGTATGAGGGGTGTACGGTTCTACAGAACCTCTTAATAATTCAAAAAAAAAAGTACTAAAAATAAGTTTGGGAACAGATATACATCTTGTGAACTAACTAATGTTAAAACTTGATTAGTAGCGAAGGCAATGAAACACAAACCAAAAAATATTCTAAAAATCCTATTTTGGTAAAAATGCAGTGATTTGGATATACACTGAAAGATTGCGATAAGTTCTAGTTAGAAAGGATAAGTTTAATCTCATGGTGAACTTTATATAGATAAGTTCACGTTTATTATCAAGACAGTTATCCCAACATTATTTTTTCTTTTATAGGGTATAATATTTCTGTATTTGAAAAGTGTCAAAAAAATAACATAATTGTCGCCGACAGTAATAATAATAATATACGTTATTTTTAAATAAAAAATATGGAAATCGTGTTAGTTTGGACAAATATTTATAATATTTATATTTAAGTAACAGTGTGCCATAAATATATAACAGTATAAAGTGATTAAGTTTAATATACACAAAATTTGGCGTAACTCTACCAGGTTTGTTAGTGAATTAGATTAAACTTATGTTCGAATGTAAATGTAAATTTGGCCGTTGTTACTTATTTGTGGACATGTTAGTAGGAGTAGGTGTTAATATGTTAAATTTAAAAGTGATCCAGTGGTTAAAAGATTTTTTCGAAATGGTTTTCTTTTGTAGAGTTAGAGCTCTTCTACTCAATCATTTGCAGCTATCCGTATACGTTTTTCAATAACAAATTTTTAAAAAAATTTATGAGTATTGGAAAATTTTGTTTGGGTTTTGATATGGGATTCTCTTGATTAAAAAAAAAAGTATGTTAACTGTTAAGCCTAGAGAATTGTTTGGTCGGTAGTCAACTAGATTTAATTTGAGTTTGAGTCTAGGCAACATAAAGCCAAAGACTTTATTTTTTTCTGGCATATAAAAGAAAACTTACTGAAACTTTATTTATTTTTACAAGAACAAATGAGCTTGTCTCCCCTTTATGTTGTCGAAAATTTCTGAGACAATGTCGAGGGTTAATGCTCGATGTGGGACGTTTTGACAGGGGTATTTGATCCTAATTGGAGATTTTATTTGGTGAATAATCTTCAAGTAGCAAACTCAATTATTGGACAGTGAGCAGTGGCGGACCCACCAGGAAGAGAGGGGGTTAAGTCTATAATTTTTTTTTTTTTTCTAATATCAAGAGGTTGCATGTGGGCCTAATCTCGTAATTTCCACTGACCCGAAACTACGTACAGCATAGGTTTTTTTTTTTTTATTTAACTACATCATAGTTTACAACATAGTTTTTCTTTTATTATTATTAATATATCATAACAGCTGATTCGATCAGTTTTGATAAGAAGAACGCACCAGAATACAATGCTACAGAATAGACTTCTGCTCGAATGATCACCACATTACCTATTATGAATTTGAAATGATCGAATGATCACCACATTACCTATAATGAATTTGAAATGATTTCCGATCGCTTCCTTAGTGATGATGACACTCATTTTCTCAAGTTCCATTTTTACAACCTACTTACAATTGACATATATAGTACTTTATATATTATTTAATTGATTAAATACAATATATATTTCAATCTCAGTTCAGATTTTTTCAATTATTTTAATCTAATCACATATGATTCCTTGTATATATAAAAAAAAATTATAACTAACTTAGTTAGCATATTCATAAGTATTGAAAGTATTGATTAAATCATAATATATACATTTGAATTGGGTTGGATTTTATTTTATTTTATTTTATTGTGTTGTTAATGCATTTATTTGTGTTTTTATAAAAAAAATCAGGAATATTAATGCACCCCATCAATGTAGATTAATTTTATAGTAAATGAATTTTAAGTGCTAATTTTATACTCCCTCTGTTCCTAATTAAACTATTTTTTAATTTTTTTTCACACAAATTAAGAAAGCATGTTAAATGATGATTATAAATGCATAGTTTTTTGTAATTAACAATTTTCAAACCTCGTAAACCAATAGTAATTAGTTATATTTTTTTGTTGAATTCTACAATTTATCATTAATAACTTATAGAAAATATATAAAAATCTAAAAATTTTATATTTTTGAAACAATTTTTTTTTCTAGAAAATGAATTAAAAAGGAACAGAGAGAGTAGTTAAGATGATCATATAATATACTTTGGGAGTATAAAAGACTTGCGCCAATTGGGTGAGAGCAAATTCAACTTTTATAATTATGATTTTATCAGTAACTTTTAATACTTATCAATATGCAAATTTTTTGCACAAAAAAAAATCAATATGCAAATTATATTATTATATAAGGAATCATATGTGGTTAAATTTTCTTGGAAAAAATTGAGATTAAAGTTTTGAGTATGTTTTTAATTTAAGGATTTATTATTATATATAAAAAATGTTTTGACAAGATTAAAATTTATAGTGGGATTGTTTTAATATAATTTCTTAACGAAGAAAGATATTAGGCAAAAACATAATACGCCAAATAGCAGCTTCACATAGTTCATTTAGAAGAAAAAAAATCTACAATCTTATATAAGATTAAGTAACAATGTACCATGTATATTGTTTATTATATTTATTAAGTAACAACATTTTACTACGCAAAAGTTGGGGTAACGCTAACAGGTTTGTTACTTATTTCTTAGCAAGTTTCTAAGTCATGTCAAAACTCTTTTCTTATTACATTAGAAAAAATATTAAGAAACCTTATTTTAACACACGTTAATTACCGTTTGGAAGATATTCTGGACCAATAGAAAAAAATCAATGTTATTCATTGGTGGTGGTTCTACTTTTTTTTTGTCTTCAAGTCTTCCAAAATAGGAAACGTGTAAATTGTCAGA
>OVBW01000286.1:0-26916 GCA_900406355.1 Erysimum pusillum | reverse complement strand
TTGCAAAGTGACAAATAAAAGGGGGCATTTGTACCAATTTCTCTAAAATTTAAAAGTCAATGCATGACAAAAATTATTCAGTTTTCATCATTCACAATAATTTTATAATTTGTTTAATTTTAAAAAGTTGAAGTTTTTAAATGAAAAAAATAGTTCTAATGTTCTGAAAGTTTATTGATTAAACAACCATAGTAAAAAAATTTATAGTTTAAGAATTTTTTTTATGTAAGTAATTAAATTTTCATCAGTATAAAAGAGTAATGTATTTCAAATAAAACTAATATTACGATAAATAAAGGGATAAAAGAGTGATATTTTTAATAATAAAATATTATCACTCTAAACATACCTGAGCTTAAAAAAACAATACTAGAAAAATTATGAATACATTATAAATTTTTTTAAAAAGATATTATAGTTTGTGATTAGTTAATTTCAACAAAAGAAGTCTTAGAACTTAGAAGTGTACTCTTAGTAATTACTTAAATTATAGTTTCGGGCGAGTAAGAGAAACGTGAAGTTCGTAGTAACTAGTATTTGGATGAAAAAGTTCGGGAAGAGAAAGCTCCAAATACAAAGGCTTGGATTATCTTAACCAGTAGATAAATAAAGTAAAAATTTGACTCCACTTTAACCTGAATTATCCAATGTTTAACTTTTTTGATTAATAATCAAGATCTAAGAGACGAATGCATCAATCTGTGATAAGTAAAAAATTTAGAGAGAAGAAGAACATAAGAGTTCAACTACCAAAACAATAACATTTTTCTTTTCTTGAAAGCAACCAAAAACATTTGGCATAGCAAGAATCAACGGAGTCTTCTGGCTTCTCTCTCAGACTCGAGCAGTGTGAGAATATCTCCCTCTCTAACTGGTCCTTTGACGTTCCTCATGATGTAACGGTCTGAGTCAGTGAACTTTACTCTAACCTGAGTCACTTGACCCCTTGACCCAGTCCTTCCCATTACTTTCACTACAACCGCGTGTTTGATCTGAGAATCCATTCTGTATCAACAAACCAAAAAACATTCAGAGAGAGCTTTGTTTAACAATAGGTGAAATCATGAAAAAGACTGTATAACTTTATAAAGCAATCACTCCGGAGAACAACATATGCAAACAAAGCAGAGAAAACACTTGAACAACACTAATCAGTGAAAGCAAGAAACTTGAAGACGACATCTCACTAATTAGTGATTTTTAACAGCTTTTAGGATTTCTCAAGTTGGGCTCCATTGCAAAAAAATGCAGAACCTAACAGCACTTAGAAATTTGCAACACCTGAGTTAAGAAACTAGAAGATTAAATTAAACTGAGTGGAACTAGGACTCATAAATCTAACAAGAAAGAGGGAATCCAAAGAACAGAGACAAGGGTAAGTAACAAGAGACTGTAACATATTCAGTATATCTAGCAATGTAACTTCGAATCAGACTAGAAAGCAATCAACTTCAACAGGTAAAATTCAAAACATATAGAAAAATTGAAGATTTCATCTCATTTTATTGAAAACCAATTAATAAGATTTCTCAATTCAAATAATCATATTCCGATGTAAGAACCCTAACATGCTTAAGCTCAAAAGCTTGGTTTCTCAGGAGCTAAACTGATATCTAACAAGCCGGAGAGGAAACGGTAAACAGATCAGACAAATGGGGGAAAAAAAGCCACAGCCCCAAACGAGTCCAAGCGATTACAGAATAAGACAATCAGAAGCAAAAACATATATAGTATTGAGCGAGAATCGAGATGAAGAGAACCTGTAGAAAGGCTCTGCGACGGGTAGAGCTTTAGCGGCGATAAGAAGTGAAAGAGCAGAGATACTAGAACCCTAATTCGAGAGACGCGACGAAAACTTGGAATATAATGTCGACCAAAAGTCAAAAAAAAACTTGACCCGGTTTTAAGACCGTAATCCAATTAATCTCATTCCGAACCGGTTCTTTAGTGTTTCGGAAGAAGGTGAGCCATCCTTCTGTCATGTCATCATACACGTGTAATCACTACAAACTTTCACCAAATATGCAAAAGTCGACGGTTGTTGGACGTTAATTATTATGACTTTAGTATATACCTCTGTTTATAATTTTGGACGATGAATCGAAAACATGTTATATGATCGTTCTTTTAAGAAAGCTCAGCTCTTATTACAAACTTATAATCTCATACAAATAATATTCTCGCAGAACATGCATGTAATTAAATCTAGTAAAGCAAATCACATGAGATTTTTTCAAAGTAAACGGTTTCATCTTCAAGATCAAACCCGATGTTATACTTCTGAAGTGCGGTTGTCCCGATGATGTTAAGGTGAATTTCCGGGCTCATCATCACAGCTAAGCAGAAATAGTCTTCGAACTGGTGGAATAGGCTGGTTGGATCCAACTCTAAAGAGGCCCCCTTGTAGAATGTCAATGTGACTGTAGGCAGCCGCTCGCGTTGAATGGTTCCATTGTAGCATTCCAACTGACCATCGCTAAACCTGTTTAGATCTTCGTCAATGAGGCTGTCGATATGACTCTTGAGCTCAACGTACGATTCCCCAGCCAAGTTTAATATCGTGGTCCCTGTGTCAATGATTGTGTTTCCTTTGATGGGTGTCAAGGAATTTGGGATAGCTATTCCATTGACACTGATCATGTCGAGGTCGACATGATAATGACCATTCCTCATAAACAATGGTGTTGCTTGTCCGGTGGTCCTTGCTCCATCTCCTAATGCTAGGAAGCTCTGATCAGAATTTGGATCACTACTTAGTGTCCCGAAACATACGGAAAATCTGTTATCAAATTGTTTTAAAATTGAGAATTTTCCGTATGCTAATCCAAGTAAACCACTTCCAGCATCGAATCCATTGACAACGTTGTGAGCACATCCAAAATCCACATTTGGCACCGAATATAACCCCTCGTCATCCGTCTCAAACTGGATTGTTTCTTGAGCTAAATTGCCGTTGCTTTCCGAACCGTCGAAATACTTTTGGCGGTAATGGCATTCTCCGGTTTTCTTCACGGGGGATAACGCAGGAGAAGATGAATACGAAGAGTCGTCACAGCTCAGACTCTTGTACGTTGATGATGCCATTGGATCATACACCGGAAGTTCAGAATGATGACAAGTGTTGCATGTCCTACACTTGATCCATGTGAAACTACTCCCAGTGTCCACATAAAGCAACTGCTGAACCGGTGGCTCGCCAATTGAAATCCTTGCTAGAAACACCTCCGACTTGCGATTAGGAGAGAGGTGGGATATGGTTTCCCCGTTCTCCCTGTTGTTGTGTAGTAGTTTTCGATCCATATTGTCTCTCCGGAAAAGCTTAATGACCAACGGGCGAGTGGGTTTCGCTAGTGCCGTTGTGGCATAAGTGGATAGGGCAACAAGGAAAACCAAAAGAAGCTTCATCATGATGATGGGTTTAGTGAATTTTATGCTTGATTAAGTGAAATGCAAAAATGTGATTAATTTAACGAGACGGGACAAAGTAAATATTAGCTTATATAAGTGAGAGGGGAAACTCCATACACACAAGTTAAAATATGTGTCCAGCTCAACAATAATTTATAGGTTTAATAATAGTCAGAAGCAGTGTAGGGCACGTGCCCTACCTAATCAAACGGTAGATCCGTCATAGCTTAGATGTGATAAAAGTGAAGGGGATTCTAGTAATAAGACGTGATCTAACTTTCTAAAACCTAACCGTATCATTTCCTACCCAAAATTTAGAACATGTTTCCATCTCAATAATAATTTGAAGGTTTAATATAAAAGTCAGAAGTTAGAAATTCAAATGATATATAGTTTGCCAGCAAAAGAGAACTAATGATGAACAAATAGGTTGAGGCTCGGCTTTTTAAATATACAAGAGAGAATATAAATTAACAATTTTTGCATAAGTAGTTCTAATAAATAAATAAATAAAAGTTATTTGCAGTTTTGAGATTTCACAATTTTTGCATGAGATCGTGGGGATACGGGGACGAATAGAAAGTTGCATGACTTGTGAATTGTGACTTGTTTTTATTAAATTAGGATTTTGAGTAAATTAAACCCTAAATTTGATAATATCAAGTGTATAATAAATAATCTGTCTAGTAACTTCTACTTTCGATTAAATTAAATTAATAGATATTAGAAAGAGGAAAAAAACTGTTAGTTACTTTAGTCTTATCCCGAAGATTTTCTCAGATCTTATTAGGAGAACCCTAATGCTAAGCTTATATATATATATATATATATATATATATATATATATATATATATATACGAAAAAGGTGTGAACTTCTTCTTCGATCTATAAAACTAAAGATTAAAACGAGAAATACTAAATATTGTTTCTGCATGATCTTAGAACATAATTTAGGTGTTTAATTACCAATGTGGAGTGCATATTCAACAGCGAAATTGCTCTTTCTCTTGTTTTTGGTGGAGGCTTCATTGGGTCGACGTCTTACACATCCTGACCCTCCATTGGTTCGATGTCTTAGACATCTTAACCATAGTTTTAATTGTATCGAAAGCCTGCTGACATGTTCCGAAAGTAAATCCGAGACTATCCACACCTGCTTGTGTAGCCCCAAGTGTAATTCTTGATTCTAGCTGCATCATACTCTGATAGAGAATCATATCAATTCCAGTGCCATAATTAATGTTACATGTTTTTGTTTTTTTTTTATTGGTTTCTCTCAGATTGGACTCCAGACGGGAATGTGACGATAAGGTGGGATATCATGAATGAGACTAGTGCTAGTTACACGGCTAACGTCACAGTCTTCAACTACATGAAGTATCACGACATTGAAGGGCCATGGGAATTAGAGTGGACTTGGGTCGACGACGAAATCCTATTGAGCACTGAAGATGCCAAAAGTAGTAATTTTACGATACACCCGAACACGAATAGAATTACCATTGTGGACTTACCGGCACAAAGTGATGGGGATGATGACCAGCGAATAGTACCAACTTGTGTGGTTCCTTGGTTTAGAGAACCCAACGACCTTGCAAAAAGCTCTTTCTCATTCCAAATTGATGTTGGTCGAACTAATCTAAAATATCGTCTTCCGGCACTGATGTAACTTTGTCCACACCAAAATCGACATACATGTGTAATAAATTGATGAAAGTTACTAATACTCCGGGTTATCTGAGTAAGCTCATTGATGATTTGTTGCCACATCATAAAACCTAGCTCTTATGTGTATTTAAGCTTTTATAATCACTTCATGTTACTTTTTATTCATTTATTTTGTAGATACGTGGAGCACGAATTGCAGTCTCGTTATCCCTACGGTAGTTGTGATCCGCGAGATTTGAAGAAGAAAAGCTATAATGTTGTGGGTGTTTTTTTTATTTATTTTGGAGTTGATTTTTGGCTTTTGATTTTGTTAAATCTATTTTTTTTCTTTTATCATTCATGATTTTATAAAAAATAGATTCCCTAAATTGTAGGGAATTTTGTTAATAAAATCTAAAAACCAGTTCTTTTGAGTTACCAAATATAAGAAAAAACTTTGTTCGTAAAATTTTGTTACATCCACTATGATAAAATTTTGTTCATAAAATCTAAAAACTAAAAAGTAACCATTCAAAATTTTGTAAAATCTAAAATATACACCAAAATCAAAAACTCAAAAAAATCAAAAACCAAAAGGCAAAATTCAAAAATCCAAAAACTAACAAAATTTTTTTACCAAACATTCATGGCTCTTAAAGTGTTAAAGAATTAAGTAGTATATAACACTATATTTAAGCAGTATGTAACACTAGTAGTATAATAAGTTTCACGTAATGCGACTTGATGGTAATAATTTGCTAGATAAGTGTACCGTACAATGTGTATGTGCTTGTATCATAAAAGATGGGGACAGAAGAAATCAGAAGCTCTTATGTGTTCATATTAGGACATAAAGTCCCACATCGGAAGTTGGAAGGGATCCTAAGCAATATATAAGGGATATGAGCCACTCCACTCATTGCCAATTGGTTTTGAGTTGGAAGCCCATATTCTAATATGGTATCAGAGCCCGATCCACACATGTCCAACCCGATCCGACCCAAAAATGGTCCAATTATCGATAAGGCCCAAAATTGATGCCGTCGATCTAAGCCCGAACATTCCGAGATTAATGGCCAAAGAGCCATCATCTCGAAGGGGCGTATTAGGACATAAAGTCCCACATCGGAAGTTGGAAGGGATCCTAAGCAATATATAAGGGATATGAGCCACTCCACTCATTGCCAATTGGTTTTGAGTTGGAAGCCCATATTCTAATATGGTATCAGAGCCCGATCCACACATGTCCAACCCGATCCGACCCAAAAATGGTCCAATTATCGATAAGGCCCAAAATTGATGCCGTCGATCTAAGCCCGAACATTCCGAGATTAATGGCCAAAGAGCCATCATCTCGAAGGGGCGTATTAGGACATAAAGTCCCACATCGGAAGTTGGAAGGGATCCTAAGCAATATATAAGGGATATGAGCCACTCCACTCATTGCCAATTGGTTTTGAGTTGGAAGCCCATATTCTAATATGGTATCAGAGCCCGATCCACACATGTCCAACCCGATCCGACCCAAAGTTGGTCCAATTATCGACAAGGCCCAAAAATGGATGCCGTCGATCCAAGCCCGGATATTCCGAGATTAATAATGGCCAAAGAGCCATCATCTCGAGGGGGCGTATTAGGGACATAAAGTCCCACATCGGAAGTTGGAAGGGATCCTAAGCAATATATAAGGGATATGGACCACTCCACTCATTGCCAATTGGTTTTGAGTTGGAAGCCCATATTCTAATAGTTCACACCTATCAATACTCTGCTAGCGAAGGATACATGGCATTCTCGACATCAAGATAACCACAATAACCTGGTCAAAACAAAGTGGTTTTAGATAAACTAGAAAAAAACAGTTAATGTAGTGAAGAATAAAGCACATCAGAATAGTAAGTTAGTAACTGTAAAATAACATATTACCTCCAAGTCGTAGAGTTTCTTTCCGCACACCTCAAATTCTTTCTAAAACAACCACAAATTTCTCTCGCAAACACAAATTTGAAGCCTCTTTGAGAGAAAAAGATAATTCAAAAGCTTGGCTAAGCCTATTTTAGACTCTAAATTAAAGACCTTTACTGTTGGCAATCCTCCAAGGCTCCAACTCCTAGAGCTAGATTAAAGGTTGAGCATACCAGTACATATCACATAATCAGTCTGATATCCATCTCCCACATTGCCTGTCCCATTCATATGTTCAATTATATCTCCATCAGTGTTAGAACATGTGGCCGTCTCATTAACAAAAGTTAAGAGTTTGAGAATTAAATGAGTTTAAAGTAAATGATAAAGTGTACAGCCCACGATAATTATATGACAAACAAATAATTTGAGACTTGGTGGGCAGGGATATATAGATGTTAAAAAATTGTATTGTTTTCAGTAAAAAAGACGTCGAAGAGGAATGTAATTATTAAAAAATATAATAAATAAAACATATATATGATAGAAGTGGCTACTAATAATTTATTGGATAAGACAGACATTTTATAATTCTCTTTCCTAATTGAGAAGTTAGAACTTATGGTAATATGATGTTCTCAGTTAGCTAGTAATTAGGACAACAAATTAAACCTAATCAACACTACACACGTTCTTGTGTCTATAATCCTAATCTCATCCTAAATTAGACACTGTTTGTTGGTATGAGAACCTACTATTTCACAAGAACCAAGCTACTCTTCCTAAAAATCACCTCCTTTACAAACACAAAACCCCATTTATTTTTGTTATTACTAACAAATAAACCATTAACTAAAATGTCGCCACTTTTATTTATTCTATTTATATGTATACAAGCTTGTTTGGGTCTTTATGACCATGAAAACATTGAAGTAGTCTATGACATTACGTCCTATACGATCGACGGTTATGCGGTAAGCATTAGCTATTCGTAAAATATATTAAAAATTTGAATTATAAATATGAATATAGTATTTTCTTCATTTTATTTACGACAACTAAATTTTATGTTTAGTCAGTTCGGCACTTCATTTTTTAATACACTGTCAGTTGTAAATTTGTTTTTGTTATTTGCTTATTTCATTGTTATGAAAAACCTAATATTTCCTGTTACACTATACAATTGATGGAAATTCTTTACTCAAAAAAAACAGGCTAATGTTTCAATCAAGAACAACGAGTACCGTTCTATTCAGGCGCCAGGGTGGGAGTTAGGTTGGTCATGGTACGAAGAAGAGATAATATGGAGCATTTTCGGTGCTAAAGTAACAAAACAAGGGGATTGTTCGGGATTCGAGGACAAAGATGTTCCGCAATGTTGCTTGAATAACCCGACCATTGTTGACTTACCGGTAGCAACACAGGATGACCTACGAGTAGCAAATTGTTGCAAGGGCGGTATGATTACTGCTGGAAGCTCTGCTTCATTTCAAATTACTGTTGGCCGAGTTGGAACAGAAGTTTTTCCTCCGGAGTCTTTGACTTTCGTAGCACCAGGATCTCAATACCAATGTCATTCATTTACAGAAACAATGAATAATCCAGGATCTGAAAGTAAGTTCATTCTAATAATGTTTTTCTTTCTTTCAACCAAAAAAAAATAATGTTTTTCTTTCTATTAAGACCAATTCTTAATTGTATTAACTTTTCGTTCTTAATCATTGTTGTTTTGCTTCTCTTCTCTTTTGTTTCTTCTACTAGTGACATGGAAGACGACATGCGTGTATCTTGTTGTGAACCAATACAATCAGAGTCGGTCCAAAACATTCCAAAATCCTACACGAGACTGAAGAATTGTGCTTTATCTATATATATTATATGGAATCGCGCGCATGTAATAGCTAATTATAAGAAAACATGTTAAAGCTTCATCTCAATTCTCCCCTTAGTCTTTGTCTTGCAATCTCCTTCGATTCTCAGTTGTACTTGCATATATACCCTTTTAAGTCTCTATTGTGAATGTTACAAAACGTTCAGTGCTTACATTACATTGTATCAGAATATATAGAAAAATTAAAGCCTAAAAGTTTTAGGTCTATCTTCCTCTCTCTCTTTATATTCGTTCTCCTGCATGCTTCCCTGATTTTCTCTCATGCCTCCATAATTTAATGAAATGTAAAAAAATTAAAAGATTCCCGAGAAGAAAATGATCGATCCTATTTGTAACAGAGGCAAGTGTTTTTTTTCTTTCTCCTTTTTATAATTTGTCCTCAGGATTTGGGGTTTGGTCTGAATTTGTGTACGTCTTCTCTCGTTTCAATTTTCGTTTTAGATCCATTTTTTACTAACAATTTTAGAATCTCACCAAATCACAAAGTTTTTCTTTATTTTTTTTAAGTAAGAAATTCAACAATCTTACCAAATATTCTACAAATCCAATTAAATCTCTCAAAATCCAAAAATTCCAAAATTCCACAAAATCCTCTACAGTCTTCAGTCCAATACCCCACCTAAATTAGGATTTTGAGTAAAGAAAAACCTAAATTAGATAATATCAACTATCAAGTGTATAATAAATAAACTGTCTAGTAACTTCTATTTTAGATTTGAGAATATGTGGAGTGCATATTCAACAGGGAAATTGCTCTTTCTCTTGCTTTTGGTGGAGGCTTCATTGGGTCGATATATCAATCCTTCGGTGCGGCGTAATTGTATCGGAAGCCAGATGGCATATTCCGAAAGTGAATTGGGGATTGTCCAAACCTGCTTGTGTAACCCCAAGTGTAATTCTTGATTCTAGCTGCATCATACTCTAATAGAGAATCAATTCCAGTGCCATAATTTTACATGTTTTTGTTTTTTTATTGGTTTCTATTAGTGTATATAGAGTAGTCAAATTGGTGTTTGTGAACTGGTACAGTATAAACCAGTGTTTGATTGTTTTGGTTTGGCTTTGGTTTAGGCCTTTTATACTGTGTATATAAACCCCCAATTGTTTCTATATACACTAATATACACTAATATACACTAATAGTTTAGGCCTTTGACTACTCTATATACACTAATAGTTTCTCTCAGATTGGACTCCAGACGGGAATGTGACGGTAAGGTGGGATATCGTGAATGAAACTAGTGCTAGTTACACGGCTAACGTCACAATCTTCAACTACATGAATTATATTGACATTGAAGGGCCATGGGAATTAGAGTGGAGATGGGTCGACGACGAAATCCTATGGAGCACTGTAGGTGCCAAAAGTAGTAATTTTACGATACGCCCGGACACAAATCTCATTATCATTATGGACTTACCGCCACAAACTGATGGGGATGATGAGCATCGAATAGTACCAACTTGTTGCAAAGGCGGTGTGATTCCTTGGTTTAGAGAACCCGACGACCTTGCAAAAAGCTCTTTTTCATTCCAAATTGATGTTGGTCGAGCTAATCTAAACTATCATCTTCCGGCAATTGATGTAACTTTGACCACACCAAGATGGACATACGACTGTAATAAATTGAGGAAAATTACTGATACTCCGGGTTATCTGAGTAAGTTCATTGATGATTTGTTGCTACATCACATATAGCTTAATTAGTCTTATATATATTTAAGCTTTACAATAATTTATTTTACTTTCTATTTTGTAGAGACGTGGAGCACGAACTGCCGTCCCTCCATCCCTAGAGTTGTTAATATCCGCAACATTTGGGCTTTTGAGGAAAAAAATAAGGAGAACTGAGTTATTCCTCTATGTTTTTCAATGAGTTATTAGATTTTTTTTTACTTTTTTTTTTTTTTTAAGTATTAGATTCTGTAAATAAATATAAATTTAATTTGAAGCGCTTTTAAGTGAAAAAGATAGTTCAAAAGCTTGGCTAACCCCTTTTTTTGTGTGTGTTAAAGTACCCTATCTTGGCGAGTAAGTTGTTTGATAGAGTTCGTAAGAAAGATTGTGTTATATGGAATGTGATGCTTAATGGCTATGCAAAATGCGGAGCTTGGGATAGTGTTATAAACGGGTTTAGTGCAGTGAGGATGGATCAGATTAGTCCCAATGCTGTCACGTTTGATTGTGTTTTATCAGTGTGTGCCTCTAAGTCATTGATTGATCTTGGAGTTCAGATTCATGGTCTAGCGGTTGTTTATGGGTTGGATTTTGAAGGTTCTACCAAAAACTCACTTTTATCTATGTATCAAAAACTCAGTTGTGTCCTCAAAAGTTAGGCTTTTATGTGATCTTGATCAACCAGAACCCACATGGTACAGCTTGTTGTTGTTGTTGTTGTTGTTGTTGTATATATTCTTGTTTTATTCAAAGGAATGTAATTTAAGAATCTTGAATCATAGGACGGTTATGTCGGTGGTGCGATGAGAGGTGCAGGAGCTGATCAAATCTCTGTTATGGTTATAGAACTATGATTGAAAGTAAAGTAAGCAAGAATGCTTTGCGTATGTTCTACGCACTTGGTTACAAATTAGACCATGAGCTTCTTAAAGTTGGCTTTGCTTTTCATTTCCAACGGACTGCGCACATAAGTGTGTCTGCATCTTCGGTTAATAAGATGCATGCCTAAAGTTTAAGACTCCTGCAACTGCTGAGACTCTCTGCACATTCTGGATCAAATGAAAGGTTGGTTGGTTTTTCTACACTTGTCTCTAGTGAAGCTTGTAATGAAAAGTTGAACTAAATTGTCTTATGAATGGTTTACAGAATTGGGTGTGCTGGTTGGAAAAGGAGGCTACTTTGGAAATGTCTTTAGAATCACACCACCTCTCTGCTTCATTAAAGATTGATGAGCCAACATCTCGTTGCTTCTCAATCTTTATGTTTTCTTAATGTTCACAACTTTCCTCCTTGCATCAAAATAGAGTCAATCTTTACAAACATGTTAATCGCATCTTAGCATCACACGAATCACTTCTAAATCGTGTTGCCAATTAAGGGTAAACGGATTGTTCGTTTTTTCTTAATTGGATGCAATATCTACTTGTTGTTCATTTTGCCAAATCAGTATGAGTTTGGAAAATGTGGTCCTCACATTAATTTTATCATGTGGCCTCCGTATACATGTTTTAACCCTTGTTGCAAAACTTTAAATGGATTTGGTAAATAGGATATTTTAATCATGAAACTTTGATAGATACACATAACAAGAACCATGTTTAGATTTTTATCATTGGAGGTCATATTTTGGTTGGTTCTTAGTCAAGTCTCTTAGGTACACTTTTTTTTTTTTTTTTNTTTTTTTTTTTTTTTTTTTTCTAATTAAAACTTATATTAATAGAAGGGATAATTTACAGTGGGCCTCCTCTAAACAGAGGGAAAGGCCCGAGGCCCATTACGGGTCCAATAGTTACAAAAAAGCCCGAACGGTAAAAATTTCCGATGTCGGAAGAAGCGGCTCGGATCTTGGTGTTTTCCGGCGAGCAGAACGCCGTGGCACCAACGACGGCGTTTACAAGGCGCACGGCTTCGCTACGAGACCGCCGAGAAAGAGACCGCCGTCGAGAGCAAACGAATCCCGACTTTGTTCTTCTCCGGCGAGCTTGCTGGTCTGCTA
This sequence comes from Erysimum pusillum, assembly GCA_900406355.1. NCBI lineage: Eukaryota > Viridiplantae > Streptophyta > Magnoliopsida > Brassicales > Brassicaceae > Erysimum > Erysimum pusillum. The sequence goes on along the minus strand of OVBW01000286.1, from coordinate 14,390 downwards.
CACGTCTTCCGTCATACCTAGCGTTCCGACATACCGGATCTCCATGGTCGGGCCCGAAGTGAGCTCCCCTACGAGATCTATCCCCGCCTCCTCCTCTCCCGCCGTTCTCCGACAGCTTAAGGCAGAACGGACGGCCATAGATCTACAGATCTGGTGAGGGGATCTGCCGGATCTCCCAGATCCACACTCAACCGGCTGAACGGAAGGAGCCGCCGACCGCTAGAGACTTCCGTCGCAGTACCGCCGCCGCTCTAGGTGGGTGACCCGAAAGGAGACTCGGTTGGAGTGGTCCGACGTCTTCAACCGGGCTCGACTTGAGTCTCCTCGAACCGCCTAGAGATAAGGCCGCCGCTGCGTCTCTGGATAAGAAGCTTCCGCCGTCGATCCAGATATGACCTTACTCCTATTGGAACAGCGCAGTGGCTCGGACCAGCCCTAAACAACAAAGAAAAACGAAAACAGAGAGAGGGGAGACTGTCTCACGACGGCCGGCACAAGACCGGACCGGAGATAGCCGCCCAAACGGAGAAAACGAAGGAAACCCTAGCCGGAGAGTTGAGAGAAAAATCGCCCCCGCGTGGAGCGCACGCGTTTTCTAAGCTTCAGTTCCAAACCGACACCGACCTTTAGGTACACTTTAATAATTAAAAAATACTTCTTTTTCCTCCTTGCAATGAGGATGCTCAAAGATCCATTACTATGCATCCAAAGATCATGTGTGATGCATATCTAATCACAACAAATAACTTTTGTATATAATTAACATGTGTCCTTTGTAATGCTTTCAAAACAAATAATTTGTTTCTTTGTAAAGATTGGTTAGTTTCCATTTCATCAGCTGCTGTTAGCTCTCCAGGTAGCGACGGGAAACTAAGTGGAGGTCCGAACCGACTGATGTTGAAAAATCAGCGGATGAGTTGTGGTTAGGGGTGAAATGCCACTCGAACCCAGAGCTAGCTGGTTCTCCCCGAAATGCGTTGAGGCGCAGCAGTTGACTGGACATCTAGGGATAAAGCACTGTTTCGGTGCGGACCGCGAGAGCGGTACCAAATCGAGGCAAACTCTGAATACTAGATATGACCTCAAAATAACAGGGGTCAAGGTCGGCTAGTGAGACGGTGGGGGATAAGCTTCATCGTCGAGAGGGAAACAGTCCGGATCACCAGCTAAGGCCCCTAAATGACTAATCACAACAAATAACTTTTGTATATAATTAACATGTGTCCTTTGTAATGCTTTCAAAACAAATAATTTGTTTCTTTGTAAAGATTGGTTAGTTTTGTTTGAGTCATGTAATATGTACTCAATACTTATCTAATCACAAACCATATATATACATATCTTCATTTCTCATCCAAAACATATTTCCTTCAACCACAACACATCTCATCTCTAAAAATCATGAATTTCATCCAAGATTACTATTTCTTGTTCATTTTGCTTTCTACCTTTTATTTGCCAATTATGTCTAAACCAATTCCAAAAAAAACTTTGAGTTTAGGAAATAATGAGCGGAAGATAATCATCATTGAGCTTCAAAGATATCCACCAGCAGCTTTTGCTCTATTATCTATTGGAGACCCTCCAATCACGGAGCGGTTACATATCGACACGGGTTCGGAATTGCTCTGGGTGGTTCACAAAAATGAATCCGATTATGATGTAATATAACGAACAATAACGTAACCGATAACGTAACCAGCATTCATAAAACGCCAATTACAAACTCGATGAAGAGATTCTCATAAGAGAAGAGCTCAACACGATGAACTGGAAAACCCAGAAAAGCCAAGAACACAATTGATAATTTTCGATGATTCCACAAAACGATCTTCATTTGCTATATATCTTCCTTCTCGAATCTTCTTCAGTGTCTCAACTCACTTAATCGCAGCCATTGATTTTCTTTTAATTCATGCCGTCCACGTGTCCCTCATTTTCCTATATCAAATCTCCCTCCTTTGAAGAAACCTTGACCTCAAGGTTTGAAAAAGATGATACCTCTTCCAATGGAGCTTGAACTTCTTCTAACAATGCCACTTTAGCTTCAACCTCCAGGATCCCAAACTCGGTGGTTTCAAAGTGATAGACAAGACTGTTTCGTGTTCATAAGAAACCTCAGAGTAGGGTGATTGTTTTTAGTCTCACGATCAGCACCAACAAACACTATTTTCCTTATGCCTTGATCAGAAGTTTCAAAGACCTTTGTGTCCAAATGAGGTGCTTTGTACTTGAACATCCACCGTTTGAGAAACTTGAACTTTTTGCTTCTCATTACTTGTTGAATAACCAAACTTTGAATAACCCAACTGGTTTTCAACAGCGGCTCCTTCACCATTTCAAACACATCTTGTAGAAGATGCAATTCCTCCAAAGCCATGAATATTTTAGCCTTAACATCTCCCTTGAATCTGTTATCATCTTGCTTAACACCATCTTCAACATTCCTTAGCTTCTTCGTTTCTACTACACAACCCAGTCCTTTATACTTGCTGCCATGAGCCTCCATCAAATAGCCAAAAGACTTCCATACACTCATTATCATCCTCTGTATCATCTCTGAAAATGAATGTGACAACCTAGATCTCCATTTGTGTTTGTAACAATTCTCTAACCATTTACAGTAGACATGAGCCGCTAGTAACTCTCCACATTCCCACACACGATTAGCTAGTTTCATAAGCAGCAACAAATGCTTCTTAGTCTCACAACCATAGATTTCCAGCTCTGCCTTAAACTTCTTATTAGGAACACTCAAGCAGACCATTACACTCAACATATCATCTATTAGCACTTCTTGAAATTTCATGTCCATATAAATGATTCTTTGTAAATGCAAGCCATGAAACGGTTGTGTTATCATCAGAATACTACCACCACTATGATCTTGTACACACAATAAACCACCTGGCTTCCACACACGGTTAGCTAGAGATGATCTATCCGGACAATCACGGATCGTTAAACTTGTCGATCTCTGAAGTACTACAGCCATTTCCTTGTTATCATCAAGCATTTTAAAGGCAAGCAATATATCAACTCCATGACCAATCTGATGATACATAAACGTTTGATTCAGATCCAACACTTGTAGTCTTGTTTCCTTCTCTTCAGCTAGCTTAAACCGATCCACTCTATTCTTCTCACAAGCAGCCACAGTTTCCTTGAACTCTTTGTTGATACAATCCCAAATTATCTCTTTAGGATCTTTATTGAGTAAAGCGGTTTCCTCCACAAAAGAGAACCTATCATCCATCAATTTGCTTCTCTTTGAAGTTGTTTTGAACTTAAATTTCCAGGCCTTTAGACATTTCCTTTGTTTCTCCTTACTTGGCATTTGATCGAACAGTTGGTGTGCCACTTGGTTGATAGTCACACCTGCTGATTTCTTAAGCAACACAACCCTTGCTTTGACATGATCAACAAGTCATCAACGCCAACAAGAGGTTTGAAATCTTCACAGACATCCGGTGATGCATTATGAATTTTAAGGCCACGTTCCAGTTTAGAGATAGGTACCTGAATTTGGATAATCGATTCTTCCTCCAAGATATCCAAATTCTTGTTTGCGTTTTCTTTGTTATTCACTGTTTGTTGATCAATGCCATCCGATTCTGTCACAACCACAGTTTTAACCAATTCTTCATCATCAAGCGCTTGATCTTCAGGATTCTCCTTCTCTGATCGATACAACAAATCTGTCTCTGTCCACGTCTCGTCATCGTCATCACTCCTGAACATCAAGTATTCACGAAACCTCCGATCTATCCAAGTCTCGTCATCGTCATCAGCTCCTTCGCGAAACTGACCACCACCAAACCTCCAATACTCACCAGATCTCTCAAAATGATCAGATCCGTGAGTTTGATTCGTTTGTTTCATCGAAGCGCACAAATCAGCAACCATCGCCTCCAACTCTGCGTATCTCTGTTCCCAAGCCATTGATTCCGAGGAAAGATCAAGCTCTGATACCTTTGATACAATAAAACCGATCCTTGAATATAACGAACAATAACGTAACCGATAACGTAACCAGCATTCATAAAACGCCAATTACAAACTCGATGAAGAGATTCTCATAAGAGAAGAGCTCAACACGATGAACTGGAAAACCCAGAAAAGCCAAGAACACAATTGATAATTTTCGATGATTCCACAAAACGATCTTCATTTGCTATATATCTTCCTTCTCGATTCTTCTTCAGTGTCTCAACTCACTTAATCGCAGCCATTGATTTTCTTTTAATCCATGCCGTCCACGTGTCCCTCATTTTCCTATATCAGATTATGATCCGTTGAAGTCGTCTTTATTTAGTTACAGAAGATGTTCAGGATTACCCAACTCTCCGATTCTTCGCACAGATTACAAAACGGGGCAGTGCAAGTATGTCATACCTCTCGCCGACAACGCAAAATATGTTGGTACACTTGGCAGTGAAACCGTGTCTTTCAAAACTGGGGATAGGGGCTTAGGGGCATTAAATAACGTTTTATTTGGTTTTGGACTAACTAAGGGGGGGGAGCAAGTTGGATCAGGCACTCTAGGACTACAGTTTGGGGAATTGTCTATAGTCAAATCGATGGGTAGTAAATTTTCTATTTGCATAGGAAACTTTTATGATAATTTCCATGAAGAGCATTTTCTCGCCTTAGGAGATGATGCTATATTTGTTGGAGAGAAGATATCATTAAATACAAAGCAGCAAACATATAAAATTAACCTGAATTCAATAACTGTGAATGGTGAGAGTAGTCTACATATTCAAAAAGCTTTGTCCAAATCCAATACACTATTGGACACATGAACTTCTAGTATTGATTTTGTCAAAGAAGTATATGATGTTGTTGCGGGAAAAATCATAAGGACAATGATTAAGGCGGGGTATAGAAGATATGGGAAGGGCCAACCCGTATGCTTTGGCGGGATGGTACCTAAACACAAAGCTCTACGAGTTAGCCTCACATTTGACCAGGTAACCATCGATATGATGGCGGCAACCTTATTCAACCAGATCAATGCTAATTACTTTTGTTTAAACGTGGATGAGTCACCGATGATTAAAACAAATATCATCGGAATACCGGTATTTCAAGACCATAACTTCGGGTTTGACATACCAAATAATAGAATTCATATCAAAAAAATTGAATGTCGCAAGCTTTATGATAATTATAAAGATGAATTGGGTCATCGTTATCCATGATTATTATTATTATTATTATTATTATTATTATTATTATTATTATTATTATTAAGATCCATGATTACTATGTATGAATGTTGGATACTGAAATAAATAAAATTGAGTTTGATTCTATACCTTCCAAATTGCTTAAGACTCACGTATATATTATAAGAGACGAGGGCCGGACACATTTCTTCATATCATTTAAAAAACAATACTTATTTGGATGTTAGCTTGTAGATATTTTGTTACTTTCAATTATATATTGTTAGATTTTATTTTTTAGGAAAAAACGGTAAAGCTGCAAATCATACCGACGACATACTGTTACAAATCTTACAAGTGCGTGTGACTATCTATCAAGCCTTATTAAAAAATGACTCTATGTTTTAGGTTATAATGATGCTCTAGTGCATATTTTTTTAGTGATGGAGTTGAGTCCCAACTTTGTTATTAGATATTGAGTTTTAAATTTTTAATATCCGACATTGGCATAGATGGTCGGCGCGATGTGTGTTGAACAAAGAATACAAAAAAAAGAAAAAAAAAAAAAAAAAGAACGACACAAACTAATAAGAACTCAACGACTTACGAGGAGTTTTTACGTGATGCAAATATATATGGTAACAATTTGATATCATCCACGAGGTGTGACCCATGAGAACATATATTCTGACTAAAAAGCTTTACTGGATGATATCAATTACCCAAATGAGGTCGACTTGTAGCATTCAGTGTAAAGAACCAACTCTCTTACAGTTGGAGTAGATTAGATTGGAGACAGCCAAGGGTACTCCACACCTATTATATTATCACCTCCAGCCCAAAAATAATTCTGCAAGTGACTCTGAACCAATAAGTGTACCTACCGTGACAAACCAGCCCCAATCTACACTGCAGTTGCTCCAACTGAGGTCGTCCCTGGACCTGCTTTTGATCCTCCTTGTACTTCACCAGCTACTCCAGTTACCTTATCTCCTGCTAAGGCAGTAAATGCAATAGAAAACAAGTCTTGGAAGCTACTTGCCCACATTGGTCTTTCACCTCGAATCACTGTGAATATACTTAATGGCAGTATCATTGTCTCATGCCAACCCCTCTCTCTGTCACTATTCTTCACAAGACAAACCAGTTGATTAATAGTTGCATATGCTAGCCTGGCGCTCCTAGATTCACTGTCACTGCAGTTTATGCTTCCAAGCAAAAAGAGGAAAGATCAGTTCTCTGGGCTGCTCTTCTAAGATTTCATGACTTCGCTCCATAATAATGATCCTTTGATGATTTATGGTGACTTCAGTGAAATCATTCGTACAGTGCAACACTCCCTTTCTAGAAGCCATCTCACTCCTCAAATGGTGGCTGTTAAAACCTGCATTGAAGACATGGGAATGCTTGACCTCATATATGATGAACCTCTGTTTACAAGGACAAAGAAAAGACCTGAGAGACCAATCACTAAGAAACTGGAAAGAGCTCCGATAAATGGTACCTGGCTAAATAGCTTCCTCTGCAGCAAAGCTTATTTCCTTGCTCCATAAATGTCTGAACACTCTCCCTGCTTAACCTCTGGCTGCCCTCCTTCCCTAGCTGGAACTAAGCGCTTTAAGTTCTTCAACTACCAAACACCCTGATTTACTAGCCGCTGTCACCACTGACCGAATTTGCAATGAAACTGATGATTTCCCTATTTCTCAACTAACCTGTAAACAGAAGATGCTGACAAGAGCTTTAAGAACACTAAACAAACAAAACTTTTGTCAAATATAAAATCGAGTAAATGAGGCTAACCATTTGCTTAATATTGCGCAGACACATTCTCTTAATCAGCCTAGCCAAATCATCTTTCAAGAAGAAAGAGACTGCCTTACTAAACTGCAGTTCTTGTGAAGCATAGAGGAAGCTTAGTTTAAACAGTGTTCCCAGATTCAGTGGTTACAGGATGGGGATCAAACCACGGGCTATTTACAAAGTAGCGGCAACAAGGAAAGCCTCAAATTCTATTCATAAACTAATAGGAGTTAGTGGTTCGGAAATTACATCTCCCTCTGAGATCGGTATACTAGCAGTCAATCACTTCAAGGATATACTTGGGCCTGCTCCTGTGATGACTCATGTCTCTGTTCTGCCTACCTTACTTGCTTCTACCATCTACTGCTGCTCTCCAGAAGGCTGCCTTCAACTTAGCAGAATTGCCATCAGACCTGGAGATTCAAGAGACAATTTTCAGACTTAACCAAACAAATGTCAAGGTCAAAATGGGTTAACTCATAACTGCAGGGTTCTACACTGCAGCTTGGTCATTTATAAGCAAAGACGTTGCAAAAACTATAACAAGGTTCTTTTTAGATCCTCACATGCCTGCCCTAACTAATGCTACCATTCTCTTTCTTGTTCCTAAGGGAGCAGGTGATACTCAAATCAAAGATTTCTGCTCTATCTCTAGTTGTAACACAATCCAAGCTAATGGTTAGTTGTCTTCGAAAGATCACCCGACCTAACGAGAAACGGCTTTCAAAAAAGGCAGACTCATTGTGAAAAATTGCATATTAGCTGCTGGAACTTGTCAATTACTACCACAGATATAGAGGTCCTAAAAGATTCACTATCAAGGTTGGCATTGCTAAGGCGTTCATCAGATGTGATTTCATCATGAACAACCTTGTTGCCCTAAATGTGCTAGTATTAGATGGATTGCTTCCTGAATCACAAGTACCTCTTTCTCTGTGGGACAATATGGATCTATACACGGGTACTTGCAAGGAAGAAGAAGACTGAGACAAAGAGAGCCCTTATCCAACTTATTTGTAGCAATTAATACCGATATAGACATATGCTTAATTCTGCTGCAGAAGAGGGTGCATTTGGCTATGATCCTATATGCAAGGAAGCAAGACTTACTGACTCATCTTCTCCGATGGTTCACGAAGGTCTGTAACCAAGATTCTACAAAGCATTGAAGCAGCTCTCTGGTCCAAATCCTCAAAGCTCCTTGCAGAGAAAATCAATTCCCCTGAAGACCTCGCAACTGGTTTGGCTCATGCGCATCTTCTGATACGAATCTTGGCTTGCCTCTGTGTACAAAGAAGCTATATTTACCAAATTGTGATCCAGAATATTTATGTCGTCCATTCGACTCGCAACCAAATCAACTTCTGGGATCGCAGCACGTAATCGCCTTCTCTCTTGAGGCTCAGCTTCAATGGCGTCTCTTTCTCCTTCTAGCAAGGCGATTCCTCACTGTACCATCTCTGGGGCCGAAGGTAACAATCGACTCCATTCGCAACTCCCACAGAATCTACGGTCAGGAATAGAGCTTCTTTCCTCCCTCAAATCTGCATTTCTGTTTTTCATCTTCTCTCTCCCTTCTCTAAGATCATCGATCAACTTGTATTTCCTGGTTCAGATCGGTTTGCCATATGGGCCTACTTAGAAAGAGAAAAAATCGGTTTGGTATGAGAAGGACCTGAAATCTACCGGTTTGGTATGAGAACCAAAATCGAGCGGTCGTTAATAGAATTGAATTGATAATAAAACTTGTTTCTGGGAAGAAAAATAACAGTGAACGAAATTGAAAGATTGATATTGCGAAGAGAGATGATGATCAGCTCCATTGCTTCATCAACCCTTTCTCTTCTCTCCTGTTTGTCTCACAAGAAACTGCCCATCGATCTCAATTCGTATCCAAACCCTAGTCAGAGATGCTCGAATGTTTGCTCCGGCGTCAGAACGGCGAGAGTGATGTCTATGAACAGAGCTATGCCGCAACGGCAGAATCAAACCGTATCCGCCTCTGAATCCAGAGCTTCTCTCGTCTTTGCTCTCGCCTCTCAGGCGTCCTCTGTCTCTCAACGCCGTAAATGTCCCGTCTTTCATAGTCTTCACTTGTTTCTAATGCTCCAATTTTGTATCTGATTCAACTATTGGCTTGGAAAATTGTTTTTGCTTCTATCAGTTTTAGCTGATTTGGCGGTTGAAACTGCGAAGTACGTTTTCCCGAAGAGATTCAATAGCTCTAATATGGAAGAAGCGTTCATGTCCGGTTAGTTCATAGCTTTTTCTTATTTATCTAATTTATCTTTCTTCACTGAGCTTTGTGTGCAGTTTAATTTGTTAAGCCTTGATCTTTTTCTCTAGTTCCGGATCTCGAGACTATGAAATTCAAAGTTCTAAGCAGAACTGACAAGTACGAGATTAGAGAAGTTGAGGTTGTTGTTCTTTTTCTCTATGTTACTTTCATTCACACTCTCTGTTTAAACGTAGTCTCAGTTTAAAAGCCATGACTTTGATGCAGCCTTATTTTGTGGCCGAGACTACAATGCCAGGGGAAACTGGATTCGACTTCTATGGTGCTTCTAAGTCTTTCAATGTGTTAGCTGAGTACCTCTTTGGTAAGGTACTTATGTAGTATTCCTTATGAATTTTGCTGCACTTTTGTTTGATCTGGCTATTATTTTGCTCTTACCCCTGGATGCTTTTGTTTTCGACAGAACACAATAAAGGAAAAAATGGAGATGACTACCCCTGTTGTTACTCGTAAAGCCCAATCTGTCGGAGAAAAGATGGAAATGACTACTCCAGTAATAACTACCAAGGTGAATATCTCATCAATGGATCATGGAGTGTTTCCTTTTCGAAGTTTTTAGCTTTGAGTAGCTTTGAGTGAGTTGGTTAATTCTTTTTATTACCATTTCTAGATGAAGGTTGTTCTTGATAAGATTCATCACACTCCTATGCTCTAGATGTTGAAGAGATCAGTGATAGTGTATAGTATTATTTTCTCATATGGAAGTGCTAGGAACCTGGGATTCCTGCTTGTTAGTTTTCTCTTACAAAATTGTAAATTAGTTATGTTTCGTTTTCTTAAGTGGTCTTTAATTCATTTTTTTACCTTGCTCTCGGTCCTAGTCAGTTAGTATCTTATTAATTTGCATGCTTCAGGCAAAAGATCAAACCCAGTGGCGGATGTCTTTTGTCATGCCCTCAAAGTATGGTTCGAATTTGCCATTGCCAAAAGATTCTTCAGTCAAAATTCTGGAAATGCCACGAAAGATTGTTGCTGTTGTCGCTTTCTCAGGTAAAGATACTCCATTTGACTTCCACATGTGACTATACACTAGTTTGAACTTTGCAAAATCAAAGCTGTACACCAGAGAATCCCGAACTAGTTCCAGTCTTATATGTCTGTCAGAGATTATCCTCATGTTTCCAAACAAGCAGTTAATATAGTTAGCGCATTTTCGCTATAATGATGCTCATAAATTCGCTAAAAAGTAATGTCTAGTCTGATGTATGATATACAACACATAATCTTGAAATGCAAACACATAATGTTCAGTATTCATGGTTTCGGATAGTTCTCTTTCATTAAAACGAGGGTACTGGGTACCTCTTGAAGCATCTAACAGGATCAGAATTTTCTTGTCATCTATGAACAAATTCAACTTTGTTTCAGGCTATGTTACCGATGAAGAGATTGAGAGACGGGAGCAAGAACTAAGGCGAGCTCTGCAAAATGACAAGAAGTTTCGAGTGAGAGATGGAGTTTCAGTTGAAGTTGCACAGGTTCTTCAAAGTTCATATAAATGGCTAAATGGATTAAAATTATAAAATCCAATCTTCTGTCTTGGACTCTCTACTGACACTAATGAAATTCATTGCCTGCAGTATAATCCACCATTCACTCTCCCGTTTATGCGCCGCAACGAGGTCTCTCTCGAAGTTGAAAGCAAAGAAGATTAGCCTCTTCACAAGTACATACATACATACATGTATATACACAGTTAAATATTTGTGCTAAAGTTGACAAAACGCGTTTACGTTGAATATGAGTAATTAATGGTCTTGGAGTTCATTTTCTTCACCCACCATTATGAATCCTTACTTTGCTTATAGGCCACTAGAGATGCCTATTATATATAGGTCTATAGGCTTTGAAGTTAACCCAAACAAGCACTCAGATCTTTTTACCTTTTGGAAAATTTCATCCTACCAAATTCAGTTTTTTTGGGTTTTTACTTTTTAATACAAATTTTATACTTTGTAAAAAGGAAAAAGGTTTCATGTATTACTCTTGGAACAGAGTTTCTGCGAATTACATGCTTTCTTTTCACAAGCTTTGAGTTTCTCTGTTATCTATGTACAGTCTATGTATATGTCTTATATATGTAGATATGTACATCCAATAGGCTAATCAGATTCAGGAATGCTATCTAACAAAGGTTTCCAGACTCTATGACACTCATCATCTTCATCATGATCATGATCTTGAATATCATCATCACACATATGTTGCTTAGCAAGAGTCCTATAAACCATCTCATGAACTGAACCTCCTTGGAGCAGTTTTGCAAGCTCTTGCTTACTCACAACCATCTTCACTCTCACAACACCATTAGTCTTCTTCTTGGTGTTGTCACCACAATCAGTTAAACTATCTTCTTTATCCACCTCTGGATTTGCAAAGCTGACTTTCTTCATGGTCTTCTTGTGCTTGGTTGTGGTGGTCTCCTTGGGCAAGAGATAGTAGAGACGACCACAGAGAAGCTTGGCTTGTGGATGAAGATGACAACTGTTGGAGAGAGAGTCAAAGAGAGAGTAGTCATGAGGAGAGAATTGGGTGAGGATGTGGTGAACCTTCAAGGGTCCTCTGTATTCAACTACTTTCCCATCATTTCTCATTATCTTTATCACTTTCTTCTCCATTACTAAACAGTTTCCCATCCTTTTTTAAAAATTTGTTTTTTTTCTTACTTTAGTTTGTGATTCTCTTCCGGAGATTTTTTTGTCTCTTGAGATTTTGGAGATTTGTGTTTGCATATTTATAGAGCTTAAGGTTATGTGAATGCCCTTGTATTTCGGGAGTATTACAATGAGTGCCATTTTCTAAGGTGGATCCATGATTTATCATTTTCTTATTTAAAAATATTTGATATATCGTGGTGGGGTGTGGTCGGGTGGTCCTCTCCTAAGTCCTCCTAATTATACTTTTAAAAATTGGATCTCCTAAACTAATTTCGATTTTTCCGCAAACCAAAATAAAATTGAATTTCGATATTTTTCACATAATGATCTCGAAATAGGCTGTGGTATAGCTAGATGTGGTTCATAGGATTAGTCTGATCTAAATATAGACAACTAATTTTGTTTAAAACAACTAAACATAGTTTGGCTGAATGGGTTTCTGAATAGTATTCCCTAATGGCAAAGGATGGTATGTTTCAAGTGCATGTCGTGCAGCACCGTTGCCTCCAATATATATATATTTTGTTTTTGGAAACACAATATTCGTACCAATAATTTGCTACCATTATAAATCTAAATCGTCAGTGTCTATGAGTCTAAATTTTGAAATGAAGACTCTGTGTTATTTATATATGATTTTTTAAAGAATTTGTTTCTATACTCTCAAATAAGATGTAGGTGGTACAAGATACTCAAATTGATTAAGCTAAATATAAAATTTGTCACCAGACCCTTCAATAATTTAGTGTCTATTTGACTCCCGGATGTTCTTGTTGAAAGGTATCATAGTGATTTCTTTAAGATTTGTGCTTGTGTTATTTATAAGATGAGATTTATTAATGACTAGTCATTTACCTGCGCTACGCGCGGGATTTTTATTATCTATTTAATTTAGTTTGTTATATTTTCATTAGTTACATTATTTTTTTACTAATTTATTTATTTTTGTTTATTGGTAAAGAAATATTATTTTATTGTTACTTTTTCATACGTGTTTTTAAAATGAAAATTCACGTTTTGTCCCAATCTATTTCATTTATGTTTGAAAATTTTGTAAGACATAAATTAGATAGATTGTATATCTTCAAAATTTCTTGTTTTTGTTCTATTCCTGTTAAATCTCATCATAATTTAAGTTTACATTGTGTTAGTCCACATATTATTGCATATTATTTTAATGGATATATATTCATAAATTAGTTAGTATAATAAAAAATTAGTTAGTTTTTTTTTTTATATCAATTATGTTTTTTAGTATTATAATATAAAATATAAAAGAAGACCTTTCATATTTTTTTTTGAAAAACTTGTTTACATATATCTAGATCTTAAAATTAAATGCTAAAATAGTATATATAAAATTTTGAAATTAAATTATAAAATATAAGAAAAGACCTTTCATATTCTTTTTTGGAAAACTTGTTTTACATATGTATAAATCTTAAAATTTAATGATAAAATGAGATAAATAAAATTTTAAAATTAAATTCTAAAATGATGTGGATGATGATTAGGATGATGAGGTGGCTTAAGGAGAAGAGAGAAAAATTAACTTTATATATATAGATTCATTTCATGTCGGTTTAAATACGGAAGGAGGCGATTTTATCGATTTTATATGTCTACACTTTTTGCAACTTTTTCTTGTCAACACTAAATTAGTTTTGATTACTTATCAAAAATTAAATTAGTTTAAAAAAAAAAAATAATAAATAAATAAATTAAATTAGTTCTGATATTCAAGTTGTTTTACTAATGATTATTTTCATGTCGGTTCAAATAAGAAGGATGAGGTCACATAATTTCTATTACTTTGTTAAAAAATGCAAAATTAAGATTAGCTTTTTCCGGTGAAGTGATCTTTGTCTAGTGGCAAAGTCCACAGAAGACAGACACCATCACACCAGGAATCGAGTCCCCGACTCTACAATTTAATTGTAGAAATTAGGCTAATGGACTGGCCAGTTGTGGCCCAAATGTTGACAAAAAAGATTAGCTTTTTCCGCGAACTTAATATTTTGAAACCGTGTCAATGACTGTCAAGAAAGAACCATGCATCGATAGCATTGAAATATAAAAAAGTTACGTTTGTAAACAAGATTGATTTAAACAATTTATCTCTAGTTGGGAAAAAAAGTTTCTCCATCAAAATAATTTATACCTTTTTAACTAATAAAAATACGGTTAAAACTGAATAAACTTTTATTGGATTTGTTAAACAATTTAACACTTTCTGTGTGATTGCATTACACAAACCATATTTATACTGTAGTAAACATCTAACCACACTAGTTTCAACTGTTACAACCATTCACAATCTAATGATATTATGCTTACTAAAAATCTATTGACCGAAAAGAAAAGGATTGTAGCGGAGGCTTGCCTACAACAAAAGGTGGAGCCACTAGGAGGAATGATAACATGGGTTTTTCGCCCATTTTTACTATGTTTTCTTAGGGTGTT
>OVBW01000284.1:0-26930 GCA_900406355.1 Erysimum pusillum | reverse complement strand
CCTATTAATTGTACTTGTTTGTAGTAGTGTGATTATCATAGGAGCTACAGGAGGAAAATATGGAGTGTTTTTATTGTTGGCAATTTTACTTAACGCACGTATTACGAAAGAATCTCAAAAAAAGTATGAGCAGTACTCTAATAAAGGACGTATTTAAAATGATACATATCTTGAAAGGATATACATTCAAAGTATCCCTATATCATCACCTATTAACTAGTAAAAGTAACTTTATATAAATAATTTTTTGCAATTTAGGAATAGAAAATGCACCTTATTAAAATGTTATTTTCGTTCATATAATGAATTATCCTTCTAGCATATTTATAAGATTTATATCATTTATTAAGAGAAAGAATGTAAGTTAGAAAGGAGTCTTATAGAATGTGTTATTTGGAGGGAAATGACTTTAGTGAGAAATATATGGTAAGTGTACTTAATCACTACGTATATCAGACATTACAATCGGTAATTGGTAAACATGTGGTTATTGAAACTGTAAGAGGAAAGTTAAAGGGTGTGAAACCAGATCATTTGCTCATTGAAGATACAGTACCGTTATATTGTACGCATTCAACAAATTGTATGGATTATGCCAAAACAATAATCAAAATACATCTAATTGGATTTATAGCAGATTAGCGTCATAGACGACTGAATAAAAACACAGGGTTTTATCTCTGTGTTTCTTCAAATTTTCGTTTTTGAATATATCCTTGAGCATGAATAATTTCTTCCTGAAGTTCTTTTAATTCTGCCGTTGATCCTAATTCAATCCTCATGTAAGTAGTAACTAAACTAATCATCATATCCATCTTCTCTACTATATTTTGAATGACCTGTTCAGATGGCTCTTTTTTAGGGTGTTGTATTGCTATTAGAGCATTTTCTATATAATTGTTCTTTCTTTGCTGGATATCATAAATAAACTGTTTTGTGTTTGGATTCATTTGTTGTTCCTCCATTTTGGATATGTTTCTATTGTATCATGTTTGAATAGAAAATATTGGATCCTCCTAAATTTACATCTGTCTCACACATCTACTCAAATATACAAACTAATTCTTTAACGTACAGGGAATCAATTAAAATGTGGTCAATAATGTGTATTGATGATTTTGATTTTTTGTTGTTACTAGCTCGTTAAAAAATACCCCTATTTATACATTGTCTATGTAAATAATGAAAATAGAGATAAATAAACATTGATAAGGAGTGAGATTTTTTGTTTTTGATGTATTTACATTTATTAGCTTGATAGTACGGTGCTAATCCTTAATGGAATAAAAAAAGTCCTAGGGGAACTAGGACCAAAAGTGAAGTATCATCTTTGAAGCGAAAGTAAAAGATGGACACGTAATTGCAATAAAATAATTTTAATATTTAGAAATTAATATATTGATGGAATTTTTATTTTACAAAAAATATTCAAAAGCAAACAAATAATTGTGCTCCTGGATAAGGGTTTTGGAATCAGATGAGTAAAAAACGTCGATATAACAGTATATACTTGCCCTTGATAAATTTTAAAGATAAAGAGCGCTTTTTAAGGCGCTCTATGACCAAAACAATATTGAAATAAAGTAATTCATTGTATGTATGAATCCTTAAGACGGTGCAACTTAAAATGAAGCTCTATACATAGGGTTTCTAAGGCTGGTTTCTAATTAATAACATAATCGGTTAATGAAGAGTTACATGAATTTCACGCTGAAAATCCTGGTGAATTAGTCCGAATAATAAATTAAAGAAAGTTAATTCAAGTAGATAACAATGCTCTTAGATTAAAATTTATAAATGGAGGGTCTCTATGCAATAATATATGCTTGTCCAAGCTAAATGTGAGTACTTTTTACTTAAAAAAGTTATTTGAAGGTAATTCTATAAGTTTATATATATTTAAACCATAGAAGATAGGACAACTACAACCTAAAAATGATCAGTTTAATTTAGTGCTAATTTTGTTTAAGTAGAGTCAGGAATCTTATTTGGTTGCACTTCCGCCTATTATTTTCTATTTTCTCCTTTGGCTGGTACTTTCAAGTAAGTATCATGACGTAATCTTTTTGTTACAGTAATAGTGATATCTTGCATTTTACCATTTTCATTGTAGCACGTGAATTTGCGTTAATAGCGTTCATTATATTTATGAATAGGGTTTATACCTAAATGAACACCATTAGATTGTACAACTGTCTAATAATCGTTGATTTGATTTTCTAATAAAAATGCTGTTTGAATCAATAAGGAAAATACCATATATAAACCAAAATTGCTAAGCAAATAACTCTAAGTGCAATTAATAAATATCTAAGGGGCATAAGTACTGTTTTCATCGACTACCACCTGAATTTTTAGTTGTTTTAAACATATAGTCAGATATTTAGGTATATAAAAAAATTATTTTGTTGGAAAAATTCGTGCCAAAAAAGAGTACTGTATACAATTACTCTTTGTAAGGAGACCTAATGAGTAAAGAAGCTGCCATAACCCTAATATAGGCTTTTCCTTTTAAGTGGTAATGTAGAAAAAAGCGAACTAACATTAAAAACTTGTTCTCCTTTTAATTATATAGGAGATGCTCTAAATCGGTACTTAATTGAGTCCTCTCTAGTCTGTATTCGTTGAAAGTGGAAGCCTAAGCTCTCTTTTTTGATTTTTCTCCGACGAAATGTACCAAAAAAGTTGTAACTGAATTTGTCATGATTTCTATAAATCTTATAATTTTAAAGGGGATATTATATAGCTACTCCAAAATCAATGACCGATTTGGCAAGTATTAAATACCCAGTTATATTAGAAGAAATAATTGAAATATCTAAGTAACTACCAAAAATGGAGCGTAAATATTATTAGTATGTGTTTGAGGCTTTAAAAAAGTTTATGAATGTTAAAGAAAAGATTCACTATTTCGAAGCTGCTGAACCAAAATTAACAAAGACAGGTTTTATGGTTGTTGGGAAACATAATTTATACCTGGTTATGATGAAAGGTGGTTTATTCGGTTGCACTGAAGCTGAAGTTGTGGAATACAAGGATATTAAAGAAGTAGACTTTGATTTTATTTAGGGAGTATTTGGTATCTCTTTTATAAAGAAGGGACCCCTTTATCTTGAAATGAAAAAATGTTCGGAACTAAGAAACGTACCATCCATAATATTCCCGACTACAACATAGATAGAATATTAAAAGCAATTCCAAATAAATTAAAATATTATATAAAGATTAAAGATATGTTTGTAGTTTTAAAAGTGATGTTATTAAAAGTAAAGTGTTTCAAGTTGAAGAAAGGCACCTTAGGGTGTCTTTTCTTTATGAAAAAATCCCCACACAAGGTGCAGGGATTTTTATGCTACGAATATTTATAATAGGGTTACCACCAATTATTTGTGAACCAATATTTTTCACATCAAATCCATTCATTTTCGCAAAAGGAAACTGACCATACCCTATTTCTTTTGTGTAAACATATAAGTACAAGTTATATATTAACGAAATTTTATAATAATAAATCTTATTTTGAAAATTTTAACAAATTATACTTTTTTTATATGTAATTTAGCATATTGATTGACATGTATGATAATATATCCGTTGCTTTCAATGAAAAAAACTCCTTAATAGGCACTCCAAAAATAAAAGTAGCTAAAATTCTTTGTTTTTCTCACTTAATGAATAATAATTTGATGATAGCAATAATCTTTTCATCTTGCATTTTACAATAAATCCTTACTCTTTGATTTTCGCTGTTGTTTTTTCTTGCTAATTCTTTTCTATTTGTCATATACTTAAAAGAGACCAAACGTTTTCTTTTAGGGGGACATTATGCGTAAAGGTGAATTGACAAAAAGAATGATTCTTGATCGTTCCTCTGCTCTGTTTAATGTAAAAGGGTATAGTGGTTCTTCGATCTCTGATATTATGCGAGAGACTGGGCTAGAGAAGGGGGGCATCTATCGTCACTTTAAAAATAAAGATGATTTAGCTATTCAAGCCTTCCAGCACACAACTGCACAAATGGGAGTGCGTTATGTCGAAGAGATAAAAAAAGCATCCAATACGTTTGATAAGTTAAAAACTGTTATTTCAGTCTTTACATCACTTGTTCATAATGATCCTCTTCCCGGAGGTTGTCCAATTATGAACGTAACGTTAGAAGCGGATGATTACCATCCTCTCATGGCAGAACAAGCACGGATAGCAATGAATCAATTACTTGGAATGATTGAAAAGATTATTACAAATGGAATTGAGCAAGGGGAGTTAAAATCAAATACTCAAGCAAAGCAGATTGCTATCTTCTGGATTTCTTCACTTGAAGGGGCACTTGCCTTGTCACGCTTATATCAAGATACAGCCTATCTTGATACAGTATCTTCTCAGCTTCTTGCTGAGTTAAAAAAACAAATTACGGCCAAGTGAGCCGTAATTTTTATCTTAAAAAAGAGACCGTTCAGTTTCTTTTTTGGGGATCCATTCGCTTAATAGATAGTCTATGATGAGATCATGAAAAACAGATGAGAGAAGTATACAAATAACCCAATTTGCTATGGATAGTAAAAACTTTAGTACAGATGAAGACGCATTGGTTATAAGGAGATTACTTGAAAGTTGAGGCGATTTACCAATTAGGAAATAACAATTGATCGTCTATTTTTAAGTTTTAGTTGATAACGGCACTATTATCAAAAAGTAACTTAAAAAATATGTTCGCTTGCATGTGTAAGGACATAGTCGATGTGTAGAGGATGAACGATTTCGTGCTGATTTTTTCTAATTTTTAGAGGAGTGTGAAAAGTAATATGAGAGAGATTGAAACAATCGTAATTGGCTCTGGACCTGGAGGATATGTTGCTGCAATCAGAGCTGCACAATTAGGGCAGCAGGTGGCAATTATAGAAAGAGAAAATCTTGGTGGAGTATGTGCTAACGTCGGTTGCATCCCATCCAAGGCACTTATTTCTGTAGGTCACCGCTTTGAGGAAGCAAAGTATTCAGAAGATATGGGTATTTTTTCTTCTGTTGTGAATGTTGATTTCGCAAAAGTTCAAGAATTTAAAAACGGCGTTGTAAAAAAATTAGTAGATGGGGTTGAGGGGTTATTAAACAGCAATAAAGTAGATGTGATAAAAGGTGAAGCTTATTTCATAGATGCTAACACGATATGCGTATCAAATAAAAATGCGGTTCAAACATATACATTTAAAAATGCAATTATAGCTACTGGCTCGCGCCCAGTTGAAATTCCACCATTTGAATTTACAAAACGTGTGATTAACTCTACAGGTGCACTTAATTTAGCTGAAGTTCCAAGTAAATTGGTTGTAATCGGTGGTGGTTACATTGGTACTGAGTTGGGCTCCGCTTACGCTTCCCTTGGTTCTTTAGTAACAATTATTGAAGGAGGTAAAGATATTTTAACTGGTTTCGATAAACAAATGACTCAAATTTTGAAAGAAAATCTTATAAATAAAGGTGTTAAAATAGTAGTAGATGCATCCGCTAAAGGTGTTGAGGAAGTCGAAAATGGTGTAATTGTTACCTACGAAATTGGTGGTGAAGAAAAGAAAGTTGATGCTGATTACGTATTAATAACAGTTGGTCGTCGCCCTAATACTGAAAATATGGGTTTTGAAAAAATCGGTATTGAGTTTTCTAACCGCGGTTTATTAAAAATTGATCAGCAATGCCGTACTAATCTTCCGAACATTTTTGCTATCGGTGATATTGTTGCTGGCCCACAACTTGCACATAAAGCGTTTTACGAAGGAAAAGTAGCTGCTGAAGCTATCGCCGGTGAGTTCTCATTTGTTGATTACTTGGCAATTCCAGCAGTCTGCTTCACAACTCCTGAATTAGCAACAGTTGGTTATACTGAAGAGCAAGCAAAGGCTGAAGATATGGAAGTTAAAGTAGTTAAATTTCCATTTTCAGCAAACGTTCATGCAATGGTTTCAAATGAAGAAAAAGGGTTCTTGAGGCTATTGGCGCGTAAGGAAGATGGTATATTAGTAGGTGCTCAAATTGCGGGGAATGGTGCATCAGAAATAATTGCCGAAATGGGTTTAGCAATCGAAGCAGGCATGACAGTTGAAGATATTGCATTAACACCTCATGCTCACCCCACTTTAAGTGAAAGTTTGATGAAAGCTGCCGAGACCTTAATTTGTAAATTTAAATAGATATGTATTTAGAATGTAGAGAAAGCTTAGAGATAGAGGGGGAGATGGAGTCTTGGTCCACCCCTTAATTTAAAATGGGAATTAGGGATAAACCTTCTATGAAATTTACATTTTTTCTGTTTTTATGTAGGAAGTTTAACAGGAAAAGAAAAATTTTTGATAGTTCTACTTTCTTTTTTGTAGAGAAAGCTAAATAGGGAAAAAGTAAGCTTTAATAATAAGCTTCTTAATGAGCTGATGAAGGATATTATGGCTAATTGAAACATTTTTTTAAGAGGGAGATCCGTTAATTTGTTAGAGAGTACAAGGTGAAATCATAAAAACAAAATGAGAGGAGAATACGAATGAGTCAATTTGATAATTCAACAATAGAAGGTAAAAATTTTAGTGCTGTTCAAGTAGGAAAGTGGGAGGATCTGCTCCAATATAAAAATGGAAATCCATTTAAAGCTCCTGGAAAGGTATTCCTTAAAGATAAACTACAATGTACAGGGATGGAAGTTTCCCTTAATGTTTTGCCTCCAGGTATTTCAATGCCTTTTTATCATAAGCATAGAGAAAATGAAGAACTGTATATCTTTGTCAAGGGAGAAGGGCAATTTAAGATTGATGATGAAATCCTTGAAATTAAAGAGGGGACTGTCATTAGGGTAGCACAAGAAGGGGAACGAATTTGGCGTAACAATTCAAGTGAATCACTTTATTTTATTTGTATTCAAGCTATGGCAAATACCTTGGAAGAAAGTAATATTGAGGATGGCATTAGGCTAGATAAATCCGTTGAATGGCTTGAAAAATAGTTGACACTGTAAAATTAAATACCTTGCAATGAAAAATATAAATCAACAATAAATAATGCGTTATTTTTTCTATAGAACCCTAGGAAAGGATGGCGTTTTCGAATAGATATTTTTTAATTTTTTTAGAAATTTATTTTATGTGTGGAATATAAAATAGGAGCTTGTGTATAGCAGTACAAATACAAAAAGCGTGAACAGTTTAGCATTTTCACGCTTTTTGTATGGAATAAATCATAAAAAATGTAGAGAAATGCCGAAAGGATTAAATTGATTTTAAAAATTGGAGGTGATACCATGAAATTAAACAATGTTTAAAACATTGTTTAATTGATGAATTCTGGAGGGGGAGATAAGTTGAGGGAAAACGAAAACATATCTACGAAAGAAAAGATTTTAAATACAACATTGGAGTTAATTAAAAACGAAGGTTTCGAAAGTGTAACGATAAGAAAAATTGCAGCATTGTCAGATACAAATATTGCGCTTGTAAATTACCATTTTGGCTCAAAAGAAAAGTTGATTAGTGAAACAATTAAAGTCTTATTAATTAGCTTTAAAGACACTTTTTCTATTTTAGATGATACTAAATTGCCAGCAAAAGAAAGATTAAAAATATTTTTACTTAATTATGTAATAGTAATTCGGCAATACCCCGAGTTAGTTAGGAAAATTATTGCAATGGGCACTACGGTATTTACATCTCAATACGAATATGGAGATTTTTTGAAGAGGCTCGGTTTTAGTAAAGTGAAGAATATTTTGAGTGAAATAACAAATGAAACGGATCGGGAAATTTTAATGATGATGACGGTACAAATATTCGGATCCATTTTTCTTCCAGCATTAATGATGCCAATTCTTGAATCAGGGGCAGATATAAGAATACAGCCTGTAGAAAAGCAAATTGATTTCCTATTTGAACGCTATTTTTATAAAAATTGAGATAGTGGGTGATTGAGATGATTAGTTTCTTTAGAAAGCACTGGTGTGATGTAGGGTTAGTTATGGCTATTGTTGTCTTGGGTTATTTAGTCGGGAATTTTGGAGAAATGAGTGAAATAAAGGTACTGTTAGCGTTAAGCTTTGTAGCCATTTTAGTTCATCAATTTGAAGAGTATCGTTGGCCAGGTTATTTCGCTGGTCTGTTTAATGTAGTTATATTTAAAAGTGATATACCAGATCGCTATCCATTAAATACGCAATCTGCTATGGTAATAAATATTTTGATTGCGTATGTTTTTTATTTACTTCCGGTTTTCTTTCAAAATATAATATGGCTTGGGATGGCACCTATTTTAATGGGTTTTTTTCAATTCATATGGCATGGTATTTTTGCGAATATAAAATCTAAAACAATATACAATCCGGGATTAGGTGCGGTTGTATTACTACATGTTCCGATTGGTTATGCATATATGAGATATATTCTTTTACACAATCTGGCTACAAATTCCGATTGGTTATTAGGGCTAATCTATTTTCTAATAGCTACCTATCTTTTAATTATAAAAGGAAATATGTTAATGAAAAGTAAGAAGACAAATCATTACTTTTCTAAAAAACAATTAGGTCCGTACAATGACACATTAAAGTGATTCAGAATTCAAAGGGGATTTTTGATGCTGAAGAGAGTACAAGGGGCCACCATACATGCCCATCAACTTAAGAAATTGTACCCCAAAAAGTATCGAACTTTCTAAACAAGCTTAACAGAAAGGTTCACCAAAGTAATCTACAAAAAAGGGACTAAGAAATATTTCTTAGTCCCTTTTTTCTCAATCTTACTTATTGAAGAAACTTATGAAAAGTGGAAAAAAAGAGAGATAACGAGCGTTATATTTATGGAACTATTAGGACTTAAGAAAAATACTTTTTATAAAATACTAAAAGAATATGAAGAGAACAAATTACAGCCTAAATAAAGCATATGGGCCGAATATTCCTTAGAGTAGGAAATTCGGCTCATTTTATGTCGGAATTTGCTTAGCGTATATTTTCGTTAATTATCTTAACTAGTCGTTACGTATGACTTTACAGCATTCGATGCAAAGTTATCGGTTTTTTGGATGCAAATTTATGGATTAAGTCATACAATTACGCACTATTTTTAATGAATCAATATTTACTTGTTTCTTCAACTAAGTTCGTCCGAATCTTTTTCTACAAAATCACTAAAGTCATCTCCCCAATCACAGATGGCTGTTACAACATTCTCTAGTTGATGACCAATTTTACTAAGTTCATACTCAACCTTAGGAGGTACTACGGGGTATACACATCGAGTAATTATTTTATCATCTTCTAATTCTCTCAATTGTCTAATCAACATACGTTGATTAACTTCAGGCAGCTTTTTTTGTATTTCACTTAACCTTAATGGGGAACGTTGTAACAAACACCATATAATTGCTATTTTCCAACGACCACCAATCACAGATAAAGCCAAATCTTTTCCAGTAAAAAATTCTTTGTCCTTATAATGAATAACCATTAATTTTCAGTCCTTTCTCTTTAAAAATGTTTATAGTGACAAATATGTCAGTATTGTAATTAAGATTATAAGGTGTAATCTTAGTAGTGTAAACATTAATAAACAAAAGAAAGTAGGGATTCATTTGAAAAGTAGAGCTGCTGTTGCATTTAAGCCAGGAGAGCCACTTCAAATCGTAGAAATCGATGTAGAAGAGCCAAAAGCAAAAGAGGTATTAGTAAAAATATTATATACTTCTGTCTGTCATACAGATGCTTTTACATTATCAGGTGACGACCCAGAAGGAGTATTTCCTGCTGTATTAGGTCATGAAGGTGCCGGTGTTGTCGTTTCAGTAGGTGATGAAGTTACTTCACTAAAACCTGGTGATCATGTTATTCCACTATATACACCTGAATGCGGAGAATGTAAATTCTGTCGTTCTGGTAAAACAAACCTATGTAGTGCTGTACGAGAAACACAAGGTAAAGGTTTAATGCCTGATGGAACAACTCGCTTCTCTTATAACGGAGAGCCACTTTATCATTACATGGGAACTAGTACATTCAGTGAATATACAGTTGTGAATGAAATTAATTTAGCAAAAATCGACGAAAACGCTCCGTTAGATAAAGTTGCCTTATTAGGGTGTGGTGTAACGACAGGTATTGGTGCTGTACACAACACTGCAAAAGTCGAAGAAGGAGCTGTGACAGCTGTATTTGGTTTAGGAGCGATTGGATTAGCTGCTATTCAAGGACTAGTTCAAGCGAAAGCAAGCCGAATTATTGCAGTTGACCTGAATCCTCAAAAATGGGAACTAGCTAAAAAAATGGGAGCGACTGATTTTGTGAACCCTGCAGATTATGATCGCCCAATTCAAGAAGTTATAGTCGAAATGACAGACGGAGGCGTGGACTATAGCTTTGAATGTATTGGTAATGTTGAAGTAATGAAGTCTGCTCTTGAAGCATGTCATAAAGGTTGGGGCGAAAGTATTATTATTGGTGTAGCTGGTGCTGGTAAAGAGATTCATACTCGTCCATTCCAATTAGTAACGGGCCGAGTATGGCGTGGATCAGCCTTTGGTGGAGTTAAAGGAAGATCTGAGCTTCCAGAAATGGTTGAAGATTATATGCAAGGTGATATTGATTTAGATTCATTTATTACTCATCATTTAGAATTTAAAGATATCAATGAGGCATTTGATTTATTGCACAAAGGTGAATCCATTCGTACGATTTTAACTTATGGAGAGTGAGAGAATGAGTCTTACACGTATTGAACAACATCGTTCTTTCGAAGGAGAGCAACGGAAATATAGTCATTGTTCAGAAGTTTTGCAATGTGATATGAAATTTAGTATCTATTTACCATCAAATAAAGAAAAGAAAAAAATCCCGCTTATATGGTGGTTATCTGGTTTAACCTGTACAGATGATAATTTTAGTCAAAAAAGTGGATTTCAGCGTTTGGCTGAAAAACATCAAGTTGCAGTAATCATGCCAGATACTTCACCGCGTGGAGAACACGTTTCAGATGTTGCACCATGGGATCTTGGACAAGGAGCAGGTTTTTATGTAAATGCTACCGAGGAGCCTTGGACAAAGCATTATAAAATGTATTCCTATATAGTAGATGAGTTAACATCCATTGCTGCGACTATTGTACCTAACTTTTCAGGTGAAGAAAGCATAATGGGACATTCAATGGGAGGGCACGGGGCGTTAGTGATTGGTTTAAAAAATGCTAAGAGATTCAAAGCGATTTCTGCTTTTTCGCCAATCCTAACCCCTAGTCAAATTCCATGGGGAATAAATGCTTTCACCTCTTATTTAGGTGAAGACAAAAATTCTTGGAAACAATGGGATGCTTCAGAATTAATTAAAGAAGACACGATTCCACCTATTCTTATTATGCAAGGTAGTCAAGACGAGTTTTATCCAAAACAATTGGAAGAGCATATTTTCTTAGAGAATGCTCAAAAAAATAGTCAAATGGTAACTTATAAAAAAATGGAGGGCTATGATCATAGCTACTTCTTTATTTCCACTTTCTTAAATGAGCATTTCTCTTTCCATATGAAGTATTTAAGATGATTCTTATTTACAACAATAGCCACTTCCAATGGCATATGAAGTATTTAAGTTTACATCAAAATATAGTAACAAAAGTATCCGCATGTAGAGATGTGGGTACTTTTGATTATTATATTTTGTCATATTATATCGTTTGTAAAAACAAATAAATTGGGAGGAAGAGTTCATGTGGATTAAAAAAATGTTATTTAATTACCGTGTTAAACCATCCTTATTAAAATCTCGTTATGAGATTGAAAAGGAAAATCGACAAGTTGACTTATTTGAAAGTTCAACTGAAACGTCTAAACCCGTTTCGATAAGAGATACAAGATCATACATTCAGCCTAATACTAAAACATTAGAAGACGTAATTAATTACTTAGCAGCTATCTACGAAATACCTTCTCTCTCTGTGGATAAGAATAAAATGCTTTGGCCATTAATATCCAAATGCTGAATGTAAAAAATAGCTATAATTTTGTCGCTTTCTATATCAAATATTTGAGTTGATGGGGGGTACCGTTTATATGGAAATGAAAAAAATGTTAAACAATGACCGTATTAAACCATATGTATTAAAAGCACGTTTTGGCGTTGAAAAAGAAAGTCAACGAGTTGATCTATCAGGAAGTTTAGCTAAAACAGAACATCCCAATAGTATTTCAGTAAGAGATGATCATCCTTATATTCAGCGGGATTTCTCTGAAACACAGATGGAACTAATTACACCTGTTACCGAGACACTAGGAGATTTATTTAATTACTTAGCAGCTATCCATGATGTAGCCTATCGTTCTATGGGGGAAAACGAAATGCTTTGGCCATTAAGCATGCCACCACAGTTGCCCGAAAAAGAAGAAGATATTGTTATTGCGAAACTTAATAATCATGAAAATGTTTTATATCGTCGATATTTATCTAATTCTTATGGTAGACGAAAACAAATGATTAGTGGTATTCATTACAATTTTGAATTTAGTGATGATTTGATTCAGGCATTATTTGAATTACAATCAGAAATAAAGGATTATTATCAATTTAAAACAGAAATTTATCTGAAAGTCACAAGGAATTATTTACACTATCGATGGTTAATAACTTATTTTTTTGGTGTTTCTCCTAGTAGTGAAAAGAATTTCTTTGAAATAAATCCTTTAAATGGCGCCGTAAGAAGCATTAGAAATAGTAAACATGGTTATAGTAATGAAAATGATGTTCAAGTATCCTATAGTAGTTTACAGAACTATATATCTGATCTTTCTTCGCTGGTGAATAAAGGGGTTTTATTAGAAGAAAAAGAATTTTATGCCTCTGTCCGTTTAAGGGGCGGTCCTCAAGTTTCAGATTTAAAAAATCATGGTATTCGTTATATTGAATTAAGAAACCTAGATTTAAATCCTTTTGAAACATATGGAATTAGCCATGAACAAGCAGAATTTCTACATCTTTTCCTTATCTATTTACTCTGGATTGACCAAGACGATAATAATGATGAATGGGTAAAAATCGGTGAATTTCAAAATAATGTAGTGGCTCTTGAACATCCGTTAGAACATACGCAATTTAAAACAGATGCTGAGCGTATTATTGATGAAATGGAACATTTAACAGGGCTGTTAGACATAACGATTTCGAATACCTTGTTTGTTAACTTGAGAGAAATGCTAACAGATCCAAGTAAAACTTTAGCTGGAAGACTTTATAAAGAGATTATAAAAAGTAGTCAAAGTCAGGTAGCTTACCGTATTGCTAAAGAAAATTATAAAAAAGCATGGGATAAACCATATCAACTATCAGGATTTACTGACATGGAGTTGTCTACACAAATTTTAATGTTTGATGCTATTCAACAAGGAATACAAGTAGACGTTTTAGATCGACAAGATCAATTTTTAAAACTACAGCTAGGAAATCATGTTGAATATGTGAAAAATGGGAATATGACAAGTAAAGATAGTTATGTATCACCATTAATTATGGAAAATAAAACAGTAACAAAGAAAATTCTTCAACAGCATGGATTTCGTGTACCAATAGGTGAGGAATTTAGTGATATAGAAAAAGCTTTACGTTCCTATGATATATTTGCAGGAAAGCCTTTTGTCGTTAAACCAAAAACAACAAATTATGGTTTAGGAATATCTATCTTTAAAGAAGACGGAGCAAGTTACGAAGACTATCAAAAAGCACTCACATTAGCATTTAAAGAGGATTCATCAGTATTAATAGAAGAATTTATTAATGGAACAGAATATCGATTTTTTGTGCTAGATGACAAAGTTTCTGCCGTTTTATTACGAATTCCTGCCAATGTTATAGGAGACGGTTCACATACAATTGAAGAGTTAGTCGCTCAAAAGAACCTGAATTCATTAAGAGGAATGGACCATAGAACACCTTTAGAAAATATACAATTAGGTGAATTAGAGGTCCTAATGCTTAAAGCTCAAGGGTATCGAAAAGATTCAATTCCAACAAGTGATGAAATTGTTTTCCTGCGAGAAAATTCTAATGTCAGTACAGGTGGAGACTCAATTGATGTGACAGATCAAATTCCCGATGATTATAAGAAAATTGCCGTAGATGCTGTGTCGGCACTTGGAGCTAATATTAGTGGTATTGATTTGATTATTGAAAATACAGAAGTTCCTGCAGCTAATAAAAATGCTTATGGAATTATTGAGGCAAACTTTAATCCATCGATGTATATGCATATATATCCGTATAAAGGTAAATCCAGACGTTTAACTATCTGTATATTACATTATTTATTCCCTGAACTATCAAAAAAATAATTTAGAAGTTTTCGAGATGTTAGAGGGATTAGTACAAAAATTGTAAATGATGTAACAAATGGAGACATTACTTTTTAATTAATTGGGACCTCTGAGAGGTCCCAATTTAAATTATTATTTTAGAAACAGGCTTATGAGAAATGAGTTATTGGAATGCAAGTTTGAAGAAGATAAAATAGGGGGCATATCAGTGAAAAATTTAGAAAGATATTTTGACTTATTTGATCAATCAAGAACAAGTGAAAAAGGGATACAGCCGAGATATACATGTTATCTATACTTAGGAGTAAAAACCTTAATTTAAATACATGTAAACAATGTGTTTGACAACGATCCTTGCAACATCGAAGTCTACAACCGTTCGTTGCCCTCAAGGTAACTAAATACATTGTTTACTTAGTTAAGATATCAAATATTTAACGTATCTTATCACTCAATTTTTCTTCTTAGAATACTTTAAATACTCCTGATTTTCATAGTATAGATAATACACGTACCTTGGCTGTACCCCAACGTAATAGTTGATATAAAACTTACGTTAAGCAAATTTTCACTATTTGATTCTTTAAAAAAAGTAGTAAACTAAGTAATCGGTTCCTTAACGTACAGGAATCAGTTTAAATATGTCTAAACGTACAATTTTCTTTTTGGGGTATGGTAACCCACATCCATTAACTTAAGAATTTTATAACACCGCAAAACGAGAGAATGTACATTTTCACATGAAGATGTACATTCTCTCGTTTTGGAGATATTTGTATTTCTTATCTGGATAGCCATATGTGTACTACCAAGTATAGAACGGTACTTTTTATATATTTTCTTTCGTAATAGTGACCCCATATTCTCTATAAAAATCTATAATTACAGATGCATTCACACCCAAATCTAATAGATTTTCCGGAAAGTAAATTTCAGAATCCCGAACCACAATATCAGATGTTTGTAAAATTTTCTCTGCTTGGACAGCCGCTCCTAAAGCCGTAAGATGTGTCTGTCCTAACGGATCGGATATGTTCACACATCGTCTATGCAATACACCAGTAGCATCATAACCTTTAAGGTGAATAACTATGTTATGTGCACTTCCACTTCCGGGTTTATAAAGAATATTTTTTCGTAAGTCATTAAATTTTTCTCCACTAATCAGTTTCCAAATTCCTGTATTCACCAGAGAAACCAGTCCATATGTAGATATTTTACTATCAAAAGCAATCCGAAAGTTAGCCGAAACAGCATGAATTGATTCTGGCAGGGTTACGTGATCAGGAGTATCCAAACGATAACATTTGGTTATATAACCGTTGGGAAAGCGGACTTTGATTGGGTCAGTCATTGGATAAGCCTGTCGCATTCCCTCTGGAGCTTTGACTTCAAATGGAATCGTTAACCGGTCCATATATGCTGTTGAATTTGGTCCTGCTTTGTCTTGAAGAGAATATAGTGCGTTGATATCAACCGTAACCTCTTGAAGATCTTTTGAATACATTTTAGCAAAAAGGGCTGCTGTCCCTCCCATCCACCCTGAAGCTAATACAACAGGGGATTGGACCTCAACATTTTTTAATCGATCAATAGAACTCTTAAAACGTTCAGTCCAACGAGTAATGTCAACCAATGGAATTTTTTTTTGAACTGCAGATAGAAGTAGTCTATCTTGCGGGTCATTAACCGCATTAACAACTAATGTGAAATTATCATCCAAATTTCTTAAAGGATCATCTATTGTGTTGTCTACAGTGACTATTTTTACTCTATCTGATTCAAAAGGTAACGCTTTCCCTAAAGTTCTTCCTCCTAATCTAATTTCCAAATCAGGATGTCGATCATGTAAAATTTGAGCAATTTGACTACCAACAACACCATACCCACCAACAATTAATACTGTTTTCTTATTCATCTGAAACCTCCATTTTAATTAGTATGAGATCATAAGTTTAAATAATTAAAAACTTAAACATTTTAACATAATGTCGCTAAAAAAAGGGACAAAAGGTGTCCCTAAACTATAAATGAGTACCTAATTCTGACATTCATCTTCAACTAAAGAAACAAGTTCTTTTAAAAGATTTATTGTTTCATTAAATTCAAGACAATAATACATTTCAGTGCCTTTTTTCTGAACTCGAAGTAACCCTGATTGTTTCAATATTTTCAAATGATGAGATACAGTAGGTCTTGACATGGGAATATGCTCCGCAATTTGCGTCACATTCAAGCTATCTTTATCAATTAAAAGCGATACAATTTGCTGACGAGTTGGATCTCCCAACCCTTGGAAACATGGTCTTAAATTTTCTAAAATATGCATTACTTTATCATTACAGTTCATTTCGCTAACATTACCTTCCGTTTAAGAATTTAATCATTTAAACGTATTATAAATTACATTGCTATCTAATGCAATAAAGAAGTAGCACCAACTTTAATTATAAATATTGAAAGTTTCATAAACAGCCATTATCAATTTTCCAGATTTGTAAGAATGTCAGTTCTTTTTTCTGTAACAATTGTCAAATTCATTCCAGCTATAACCAGGACAAACCCACGAAATTTACGAAGCTTATATCGGATTGTATCAAGAGCTTTCAACTCAAGTAATCCTGCTTCGCCTGTTTATCCTCCTACAGAAAAACGGCGAAAGTTCCACTGTTATGAAAAAAAGAAAGTCTTTAATATTTTAGATGTTGTCTATAATTGTACTCTGTGTCACAAGAAAACAGCATAGCAATAAATAAAATGACCTAAATTCTCATAAATGACTGTTGTAGTGATATAAAATTTTTGTTTTAGGGATACTTCAAAATATTCCTTAAGTTGATGGATGTGGGGTTCAGCCCCTTGGGGTGCGCTCCAAGGGGCTGAAGTTTGAGAAGTAATACTTTGTTGGAAGTATCTTATATATTTTAACATCAAATTAATAAATGTTTCAATCGTTATATAATGATTGAAACATTTTATGGGAACAATTCCCTTGTAATGTATAGTAATATGGTAATTATTATCATGTGAAATTATGGGGTTAACGGATGGATTTAAATGAAATTTCTCTTAAATAAAAAAGAGGTCCTAGAGACCAGGACCACAATTGAAGTATCATTTTTAAAGTGAAAGTATAAAGATTGATGTGAGTTTATCTTAGTGTAAATCTATAAATAATAATATTTAAATGTTTATGTCTTTAACAAAAATAAAAAGAGTACTTTTATATACACTCTTCAAAAGGTAGGTGAATGTCTTATGAACTATTAATAAACCAAAAATTGTAATCAGATTTTCATGAGTAAATTTTTAATATAATATGTGTTAATTAGATTTATGGAGCCTGTCATCAATGGAAAGGAAAGTGTAATTTGAACTGAATTTTTAATGGGCCTAGGGACTAGTACTAAAGTAAAGATTGACACGTGATTGTAATAACGTGATTTTTAATATTAGGAAATAAAAATATTAAAGAAATTTCACAAAAATGTCCAAGAGTCAACGAATAATTGTGCTCCTAGATAAGAATTTTGGAATCATATGAGTAAAAAGCGTTGATACAAGAATATATGTTTGTTCAGTTTGAATATGAAAAGTTTTGAAAAATAAAGAGTGCTTTTTTAGGCACTTTATGACCAAGACTCATATCCATAAAAGGTGACAAAGATAAATAGAAGAAACCCCGATTGTCTGCGGGGCTTCTAAGGGTAATTGTCAAGTAATAACGTACTCGACTAATTAACAATACCATGAATTTTTTTGTGGAAATACTGGTAAATGTGTCCAAATGAATTCGAAGAATAAAAAGTTTTATTGTTAATAGACATTGAAAACGGAATAGAGGCTATTATTCAACAAATAACTAACGTTCAACGAGAAAACATGTTGACTATACGCAGCTACTATTCTGTAATTGCACATCCTTATGGAGATATAGTGAGATCTGTTATTATTGCTATTTATCAAGAGAATGTTGAAGAAATTTTTGTTGTAGGAATAGAGGACAAACAAACTTCTTCAGTTAATCTACAAACTCAACGTGATTTTACAAAAGATAATATAGAATTAGACTATCTCTTTAAAAATTGCATGCCTGAATTTTCAAATGGTACCCTTAATGAATGGCTTATTAGACAAGAAAATGTTAGTGAAAATATTGAGAAGAGTATAGATGCGATTCTTCATCTTCCACTAGTGCCTCCTGATGTTAAA
This sequence comes from Erysimum pusillum, assembly GCA_900406355.1. NCBI lineage: Eukaryota > Viridiplantae > Streptophyta > Magnoliopsida > Brassicales > Brassicaceae > Erysimum > Erysimum pusillum. Next base: position 8,408 of record OVBW01000284.1, on the reverse strand, counting down.
GTTCATGGTTTCATGATTGATAAAACAGGTGGAAAAGAAACAGTTGTTGAAATTCCTGCTAATAAAGTATTTGAATACATTAATTAATTTACTAAAATGAATAAAAATTCACTCTTATATATAAATTATCAATAGGTAAGTACCTTTTATTTATTGGATATTTTAATGTATTTTATAAGAAGTACTGAGTATGTACATAATTTAAATAAAAAACTTTGTGGCGTTTTTTTAAAAAATGTTCTTTAAGATAAGTCTATTAGATTTATAAGAATTTTTATTAATGATAGCAAGAATAATTTTAATAAGAAGTATATAGTAAGAATGATTTGGAGATACAGATGGGGATATAACTATTTTATTTAGGATGGTGCAATTAAAATGGATTTACAGAAAGGGAAATTATATTGGAACACGACTTTTTCTAATACACCTTCTTATCCTCGTTTGGACGAAGATATAAAATGTGACGTACTAATAATAGGAGCAGGAAGTTCGGGTGCTCAATCCGCATACTATTTGAGTGAATCAGATTTAAATATTGTTATCGTTGATAAAAGAAAGGTAGGACATGGAAGTAACCTTACAAATACAGCACTTATTCAATATTTAGGCGATAAGATGTTTTTTGAACTTGTAAATACATTTGGAGAAGAGTATGCAGTTAAGCATATGAAATTATGTGAACAAGCTATTAATGATATTGAATATGCTGATCAAAACTTGCCTTATTGCTCTGATTTTAAACGACGTGACAGTTTATATTATGCAAGTTATGAAGAGGATATAAAGAAATTAGAAAAAGAACTGTATTATTTACATAAGCATGATTTTAAAGCGACTTGGCTATCAGAGGAACAAATTGGACAGAGATATCCATTTAAAAAACGTGCAGCTATTTATACGTATAATGATGGTGAAATAAATCCTTATAAATTTACACATAGTTTATTAGAACAAGCCTCTAATAAAGGAGTTCACATTTATGAAGATACAGAGATTATTGGCAAAAAGTTAGAGAAAGAATGTGCTATCTTTTATACAAAGGGGGGCAATTCTATTACTGCCAATAAAGTAATTGTGGCTGCAGGATATGAAGGGTTGGAATTTAAAAAGGAAAAGAACGCTACACTGATTAGCTCATATGCAGTTGTTACTAATCCTGTAGAAAATTTATCTTCTTGGTATAAACGTACTCTCATTTGGGAAACTGCGAGACCATATATTTATATGAGAACTACTGCAGATAACAGGATTATTATAGGTGGGTTAGATGAAGATACAAACATTGCTCAAGAAAGAGATTCAAAATTAATCCATAAAAAAGAGAAATTAGTAAATGAATTTAATAAGCTCTTTCCCAATATAACAGTTGAACCTGAATTTTATTTAAGTGCTTTTTATGGTGGTACTCATGATGGTTTACCTATAATTGGAATGTATGAAGAGTTTCCAAATTGTCACTTTATCTATGCGTATGGAGATAATGGATTAGTATATAGTATGGTACTTTCTAAAATTGTTCGAGATATAATTATTAACGGTTCAAGTCCGGATTCGAATTTATATTTACAAACTAGGCCAAAACTAAATGAGTAAGCTACATGTATGCAAAATCAAGGTAGTATAAAAAAGTGATAGTTTTAACGGTTTTAATTACTTTATATAGGAAGCAATTCTACAATTGTAATCTCTCCAATATATTTGGGGGGATTTATTTTTTTTACTGATTTATTGAAAAATAGTCTAATTAGACTATAATAAGTATATAGTTTAATTAGACTATTCATTTTGTTGAGTGTGAAAAAAGGAGGAAAGAGGTATGGTTGCAAAAGAGAGCAACTTACGCTTAGTGATAGCTGGGTTAATGCTAGGCATTTTAATGGCTGCAATGGATAATACAATTGTTGCCACTTCAATTGGTACAATTGTCTCAGATTTGGGTGGATTGGATAAATTCGTCTGGGTTACTTCTGCTTATATGGTTGCAGTTATGGCTGGTATGCCTATTTTTGGGAAATTATCTGATATGTATGGTAGAAAGAGGTTCTATATTTTTGGTTTATTAATCTTCTTAATTGGTTCTGCATTATGTGGTACTGCGCAAAGTATTGTTCAGCTAAGTATTTATCGTGCAATTCAAGGTATAGGTGGGGGGGCACTGATGCCAATCGCTTTTACCATTGTATTTGATATTTTTCCTATTGAAAAAAGAGGGAAAATGACTGGATTATTAGGGGCCGTATTTGGTTCTTCAAGTGTATTAGGACCTTTATTAGGTGCGTATATAACAGAAAATATTAGTTGGCATTGGATTTTTTACGTCAATATTCCAATTGGTCTAATGTCATTAATTTTTATTTTAAAAGCTTATAAAGAAAATAATCCACCTACTAAGCAAAATATTGATTGGTGGGGGGCGATAACACTCGTAATAGCGGTAATTAGCTTAATGTTCGCTTTAGAATTGGGAGGAAAAGAATTTAAGTGGGATTCGATACAAATCATTGGGGTATTTGCATCGTTTATTGTATTTTTTGTTGGCTTCCTATTGGTAGAAAGAAAAGTGAAAGATCCGATAATATCATTTTGGATGTTTAAGCGTAAGGAGTTTGCAATATCACAAATTATTACGTTTTTCTATGGAGCAACATTTGTTATTCTAACGGTATTTATTCCTATTTTTGTTCAAGCTGTGTATGGTGGATCAGCAACTAATGCTGGGTTAATTTTAACCCCAATGATGTTAGGTTCTGTGGTAGGTAGTGCAATTGGTGGAATATTTCAAACGAAAATTAGTTACCGCAACTTGATGCTACTATCTGTAATATCCTTTGGGATAGGTATGTATTTATTAGGAACGATGGATCCGCAAACAAGTCGTGTGCTTTTAACGATATACATGATTATAACGGGATTTGGAGTTGGATTTTCGTTTTCTTTGCTTCCCACAGTTTCTATTCATAATATGGAACCGAGATTTCGTGGTTCAGCTACTTCAACAAATTCATTCTTTCGTTCACTAGGTATGACAATTGGAGTAACGATTTTTGGCTCCATTCAAAATAGTGCCTTTACAGCTAACTTAAAGGATGCTTTTAAGGGAATAGAACACGGTTCCAGCATGTTAAATAATCTAGGTGATCCAAGTACAATATTTCGCTCAGATGTAAGGTCCAGTATCCCTACTTTTATTCTTGAAAAAATTATAGCTGCTATGTCATCTTCAATTACTACTGTATTTCTATTAGCTTTAATTCCAATTACAGTTTCGTTTATAGCAATATTATTTATGGGGAATGTCAAAGCAGGTACAAAGAATAATGATAAAGTAAATGTAAAGTCATAAATTTTATAAAACAAAAAGATTCTTTACTTATTTTTAGCTTATACTATTGGTATAGGTTATTAAGGAGTGGAGAGTTATGAATACAAAGCTTTTTATGCTGGGTCTTCTTATGGAGAAAAATAGGCATCCGTATGAAGTCCAGCAACTTTTAAAAAATAGTGAAATGAAATACTATATAAAAATTACTAAAGGCTCTTTATATTACACATTTGAGCAACTTGAAAAGAAGGACTTTATAGAAATTGTTGATATTATTCGTAATGAACAACGTCCTGAACGAACTATCTATGGTATTACTACAAGTGGTAAACAAGAATTTGAGCATTTATTATTAGAACAAATGATAAAGCAAGAGGATATGCATCGTCCTATATACGAAGCATTACTTTTTGCACAGTATGGTGATGACAGATTAATTCTAGAACAGCTAAGAATTAAAATATCTCAATTAACCTTATACCTTACTACTCTTCAAAAAGTGTATGAGGACAAATACGGAAAAGAGAGCATGGCTAAATTATATATACTATCTAGTGTTATTTTACATCTAAAAACGGAGCTGAAAGTCTTGGGGAATTTATATGCTAATATGAAAAATAAAAAAATAGGCAGTATAGGAAATGACGTACTTAGAGATATTGAAAATCAATGTTTGTAGGCATAAGTATTATAATGTAAAGAGAGGTATAATACTTACTATTAGTAGGACTAATAGTGGATTGTATGTCGCTAAATGAGATGAAAAGTTCACATCAGATTTTTTTATTAAGTAAAGGATTATCGTATCGAAATTAGAAGGGATGACTATGCAAAAAAAAATTATTGTTATGTTTCAAAAAGATTTTCGCTTATATGATAACCCAGCTCTATTTGAGGCTGTTCAGTCTGGTGAGGTTCTTCCGGTATATATACAAGATGAAACTTTTTCAATAGGAAGTGCGGCAAAGTGGTGGTTACATCATGCTATAATAGATGTCCAAAAACAACTTAAGGCACTGGGCTCTACTTTTATAATACGTAATGGAAAGACACAAGAAGAAATACTTTCTCTTATAGAACAATTAGATATAACGGCTGTATATTGGAATATTTGTTATGACCCGGACAGATTAAAATCTAATCAAAAAATGAAAATGATGTTAGAAGATAAAGGTATTATCTGTAAAGAATTTAACTCACATTTATTATTAGAACCGGGGATTATTAAAAAGAAAGATAACACTGAATATAAGGTGTTTACGCCTTTTTACAATGCATTTCAAAAGCAGGTAATACCTAAACCTATTAGGAAAGTGCAGAGTATAAAGTGGGGAAACTCTTTACCAGCAAGCTTATCTGTTTCAGAATTACACTTGCTGCCAACTATACCGTGGACATCTCATATGGAAGCAATATGGGATCCGACAGAAGAAGGGGCATATAAAGCATTTAAGAAATTTTTCTCTAGCAAATTAGCTTCTTATAGTGAAGGAAGGGATTTTCCAAATCAAAATACTCATTCGATGTTGGCACCTTATCTTTCATTTGGCCAAATATCAGTGAGCTGGATGTATCATTACTTAATAAATAAAAGTACCGAAAGACAATGTAGTCTTTTTGAAGAACAAGTGAATAGTTTTATACGTCAATTAATTTGGCGAGAGTTTTCTTATTATTTACTATATCATTATCCATTTACAGTATATAAACCTCTTAATAAGAGCTTTGAAAATTTCCCGTGGGATAAGGAAGAGGAGTTATTAAGAGTATGGCAAAAGGGGAAAACTGGTTATCCGTTTATTGATGCGGGAATGAGAGAACTATGGCAAACAGGTTTTATGCATAATCGGGCAAGAATGGCTGTAGCCTCTTTTCTTGTAAAGCATTTGTTAATTCCGTGGCAGGAAGGAGCAAAATGGTTTATGGATACACTACTAGATGCTGATATTGCAAATAATACAATGGGATGGCAATGGGTTGCTGGAAGTGGAGCAGATGCATCACCGTACTTTCGTATTTTTAATCCTATCACACAAGGAGAAAAGTTTGATAAAAATGGAGAGTATATAAGAAAATGGGTACCAGAATTAAGAGATATACCGAATAAGTATATACATAAACCTTGGGAAGCACCTGAGCATATTTTACAAAAGGTCAATATTAAGCTTGGTAATGCATACCCTTTGCCAGTTGTTGATCATAAGGCAGCACGGGAGAGAGCACTTTGTGCATATAAAAGTATGAAAGAACTTGTATAAAATAAATGAATCAATATGAATTTCATATGTAAAGGTTATAATGCAAAGTATAGGAATGCCCATTTACACATTAAAGTTTTATTCATTGAAAGAGCACACGAATCATATAGAGTTTCTAAAACCTTCTATTAAAAAAGGAGAATGTTTATGAAAAAATCTAGTATTATAGTCTTTTTACTAACATATGGTTTATTTTATGTTTCTAGTATTTTATTTCCTATTGATCGTGCTTGGTATGATGCGTTAGAAAAGCCGTCTTGGACACCTCCTGGTATGACAATCGGCATAGTTTGGGCTGTATTATATGGACTTATTGCATTATCAGTTGCAATTATTTACAACAAATATGGATTTAAGCCAAAAACATTTTGGTTTATATTCCTTTTAAATTATATGTGCAATCAAGCGTTCAGCTATTTTCAATTTAGCCAAAAGAATTTGTTTTTAGCAACAGTAGATTGTTTACTAGTCGCTATTACTACGTTACTTCTCATTATGTTTTCTTCCAATTTATCTAAAGTATCGGGATGGTTGCTAATCCCATATTTTTTATGGGCTACATTTGCTACGTACTTATCCTGGATAATTTATAGTATTAATTAAAAGTGTAAATGAAAACTTGAGCATAATAAAAATGCTCAAGTTTTTTATTTTTATTAGTAAATATATGGGAGGTGCCGGGAAAATACACGAATTTTTACCCTCAAGTGAATTTTTTAGCAATTAATTATGGTTATTTAATTCTTTTATACATTCTTGAACAAGTGTGACTGCCTGACTCATAGTGGGGCCTCCGCCAAATGCTGCTGTTACTCCAACTGTTTCAAGAATTTCTTGTTCTGAAGCACCTTGATCAATACATCCTTTTGTATGATAAATGATGCAATACTCATCTTGAGAATAAAGACTTATGCCCAATGCAATCAATTGTTTTTCTTTCTTTGATAACGTACCATCTTTGAAACACTCTTCTGTAAAATAATGGAATTTATCAGTGAGTTTGGGCATTTTTTCAGCAAATACACCTAATCCATATTTGTATTGTAATAGTGCAGCTTCAGTAGAAGTTTTATCTTTATATTCCATTTTAAATTCAACTCCATATTCAGTGTGTATTAAACAAAGATTAGTATGGGCGTAAATAGTTTTGATTAATCATAATTGTAAATAAAAAACAGATACTAATTTTAAAATTAAATACAAAAGGCGAATACTGTGAAATTGTTCATAAAAATCCACATAATTTTGATCAAAAGTAAAATACTAATAGATGTTTTAATGCTGTACTTCTAAAGCATTAGAACAAAATTATTAACTACGATACAAGGAGGCAATCACTGTGGATATTCGTGAAGGATTAATTCCAACAGCACTAGGTACAGCAGTGACAGCAGCAGGTTATGTTCTTAAACAAACTCGTGGAACTAATAAAATGATTGCAAATACAGTATTTGAATTTGGTTTAGCTCACGTTGTTTTAGGTGTAATTGATCTTGTAGAACATCGTGGTTAGAATGGAAAGCAAGCATATTAATGCTTGCTTTTTTCATAATCTAATTAAAATTTGTATTTAAATGAAGTAATTCAATAAATTAAACCAAAATATTTTATCGAGGTTAAAGGGATGGATTACTTTAAGAAAGGATATAATATTTTGGGCATATGTAATTTCCTTAGCTGTGTAAGATAGTTTAGTATTTAACCATGCTTAAATACTGCTTAGAAAAATTATATATAATAAAGCAGCCCGTAATTTTACGGCCCGCTTTACTCACTTGTTATGAAAGGTTAACTATTTATGCTAACACTTAAATAGTTCCTATGTAGTATAAACACAATATATTATAGTATGCAAAAAAAGATGCTTATGATTCATTCTGAGGATAAAAATACCTACACGCTTAATATTTATTTTATGTATTAAAGTAGTAAGAAATATTAATAATAAATATGAACTTTAGTAATGCTGTGAAGTAACATGAAAGTTAATAATTAATCATAATATCAATTATTAAGTGTCTACTCATATTTTACGTTATGGAATTTAATATGTTGATGGTAAGTATATGGTATGCATAATGTTTTATGAAGAAGCATAGCTAAGGATTCATACAGAAAGAATTAAAAATATTGATCTGCATAATATTATCAAATTATTAAAGGAAGTGTTAAATCAATGAAAACTATACAGCGGATTGCTTTAGCATTAATTATTATCGGTGCTATTAATTGGGGATTAATTGGATTTTTTAAGTTTGATTTAGTAGCTGCAATATTCGGTGGACAAGGCGCCTTTTTATCGCGGGTTGTATTTGCTCTTGTTGGTTTAAGTGGATTAATGTGCATAACTCTTTTATTTCAGCTAATGAGGGACGTAAATCAGGATTTCAATTATAACAAATCAACAGAAATAAATTATGGTACCGAATTTGGTGAAGAAACAGATATAGTAGATCTTAGAGAATCTTCAAATCAAAACTATACATCTAAACAACGTAATTCTCTGGATGATTAATAAAATGCTTATTACATCCATTACTGAACGAGAAATTCTAAGACCATAAAGTGAGTCGTGAAATCGTTGCTGTTATCTCATAACACTTCAGTAATCATTAGTGTAGAAATAATAGCTAGAATCTTTCTTTATTTAATATTCATCTAACTTATGTGATAAATATAACATTTATTCAAATGTTATATTTATGAAACATTCATATGTTATGTTGGGTAAGTCCTTTTTTGAATCATATTCATTCTATAAAAATCCCTAGCCCCTGAAGTGAACCCGAATAGTGGTACATGAAAAAAACACCTCCTGAATTCGC